>JAWCTZ010001011.1:0-26202 GCA_036850595.1 Rhyacichthys aspro | reverse complement strand
AAATCAATATAGTAAATGTAGTATTTATTGCAGATTTAGTAAATGTGTTCTTAAAGTCAGTTTTAATTACACAATTAAACTGTGATTTAAGAACTGATTTTACAATTGCTCTTTTAATTGACAGATTAATAAATGCAACTGCAAATGCATTTTATATTTGTTATAAACACAAATCTTTTTAAAATCGTACTAAAATTGCAGCTGTGTGCCTTAATTATTGTGATGCTGCTGGAAACCTGAATTTCCCTCAGTATTAATATAGTATCTAATCTAATCTAATAATTCTAATCTAATTTAAAGTTTAATTAAAAATACTATTTTATTAAATGCTTTATTTTTTATTTACATGGTCCTAAAAATCAATCCTCAACTTCTTCCCAAACTTCTTTTTTCTACGACTTAAATCTGAAAATGTCCAAAGGATTGTGAACCAATGTGATGATTTGTTTTAGAGTTGTTTCCTCCTTTTTCCAAGGCTTTTGTTCCTTCTCAGTGATTATTCTTAAAAACGTCCCTATCTGCTTTCCGTTTACTGATTCTAGACTTGGATTTGTTGAGTTCAAATGATTCTGGTGACCCAAATATTCACATTACTGTGTAAAAGCATATCCAGAGAAAAAGAAACTTGTTGCTGTGTTCCTGTGGATGGTGTCCACATGTACAAAGAGAGAACAGTTTGACACAGGAACAGAATGATGGTGAAATAAAAGGCACGTGGCGTTAGATGGTAATGCTTCCTTCAGCGGTGGCTGCGCGGCTGAGTCCCGGCTCATTGTCTTGCGGCTGCCTCTGCTCTGCTTCATCAACAGTTCATATCACAGCAGCTTGCTTTTACTCCTTTTGCTAATGTGGACTTCCTGTGCACCGTCCAATCACGTCTCCCCGTATCTCCGCAGGGCACGGCCGGGCCAGACCCCACCACAGTGTACGTGGACATGAGAGCGCTGCGGCACGACAGGTAGGCACCACACCTCACGGCGGGTCGGATTTAGGTGGAATCTTTTCCTTCTCACACACATTTATCTCTCTGTTGTTAAGTTTGTCTAGACCGAATACATACAAACTATTATCTACAAATATAATACATTTTTGAGAGTATGGCGGGGCAAATCAGACTGCACCATCCCGCCAAGGTCTCTTCTATGTGTGGGATACTCTGCAGGTCCCCCTAAAACTCAAACTCAGGTCAAAAAAACTACTGACAGAAACAGGAATGTTTAAATACTCTTTTTCTTAATAATGTTACATTTCATTTTGTGTTGGAGCCCCGTTTACCTGTCTCTCTGTTATTCCCAGGGTTCGTCTTGTCGAGAGGGGCTCCACACAGTTTACCTCTGATGGAGTCTGGGAAGGTGAGCACTGTTTAAACCCCTGAGAGAGCAGGTTCTTTTTTGATTTTCTACATGAAATCTTTCTGCTGTAGATCCTTCCAGGAGTCAAAGTGATCATCGCCAACACAGAGACTAAAGGACCTTTGGGAGACTCTCATTTGGGAGAGGTGAGAGTCCCTTTCCTCGTTACTCATTGGTGTCCTGTTACTCCTGACGTCTTGATGATGTGTTTATTGTTTTGAACAGGTCTGGGTGAGCAGTCCACACAATGCCACAGGTTATTACACTGTCTATGGCGAGGAGGCGCTGCACGCTGACCATTTCAACACAAAGCTCAGTTTCGGAGACACGCAGACGGTTTGGGCCAGGACGGGTTACCTGGGCTTCCTGAGACGCACCGAGCTCACGGACGCCAACGGAGGTGACACTCCTTCACACGCACCTCCTTTAACATCTCCATTTTTCCCACATTCTCCTTTAAAGTGTTAAATAAATGGTGTGTGTCCCAGAGCGTCACGATGCGCTGTACGTGGTGGGGTCACTCGACGAGACTCTGGAGCTGAGGGGGATGAGGTACCACCCCATCGACATCGAGACCTCGGTGATCCGCGCTCACAGGAGCATAGCTGAATGGTAAGGCTCTGCCTCAGGTTAATGAGGTGTACAATATCCACACACAGCTGTTCTGTGTTCACTGATGTGGGTGTTGGGTCATTTATTCCCTACAATACATAAATGTCAGAAAGCAGTTTTTAAAAACAAACCTGCGATTAGGATTAGGATTGTAAACATCGATTTATTTCAGTTTCCATTTAAATATGTGCTCTGTAGAGGGTGTTAAATGCTGCTGAGAAATGGCCCATAGGAGCTTGTTCTTGGAGTGATCAGTTCTGGCCTTGTTAGTTGTTAAAAGTCTGGCTAGTCCAAACTGGGCTGTGCCGACAGTTATCACCGGGAATAAGGGAATAAGTCTATATAAGTATCTCATGGAGCTCCTTCTACTAACAGTAAATACTCTCTAATATCTGATGCTCCGTGCTGCAGTGCGGTGTTCACCTGGACCAACCTGCTGGTGGTGGTGGTGGAGCTGGAGGTCGAGCAGCAGGCCCTGGACCTGGTTGCCCTGGTAACCAACGTGGTTCTGGAGGAGCACTACCTGATCGTGGGCGTGGTGGTGGTGGTGGACCCCGGCGTCATCCCCATCAACTCCAGAGGAGAGAAACAACGCATGCACCTGAGGGACGGCTTCCTGGCCGACCAGCTCGACCCCATTTATGTGGCCTACAACATGTGAGGCTTCAGCAGCACAGCGCCACCTACAGACACTGGGCATTTACAACTGCTGTTCACTGTCTTCTGTCAGGGCTTAGGCTCCAGACTCAAGGGAGAAGTAAGTGACCAGTCCTGGTTTAGCCCTGGTCCAGGTCCTGGTTTAGCCCTGGTCCAGGTCCTGGTTTAGCCCTGGTGCAAGTCCTGGTTTAGCCCTGGTCCGGGTCCTGGTTTAGCCCTGGTTTAGCCCTGGTCCAAGTTCTGGTTTAGCCCTGGTCCAAGTCCTGGTTTATTCTGGTGTGGTCCTTTAATTAAGAGCTGCTTAATCTTAGTCTTGACTTTGGTTGTGGTCAAGACCTGTCGTAGTTCTGTTTAAGTCTTGTTTAAGACCTGTCTAGTCCTGGTTTAGACATGGTTCAGTCCTGGTTTAGACCCTGTTTAGTCCTGGTTTAGACCCTGTTTAGTCCCGGTAGTCCTGCGTCAGTGCTGGTGTTGACCTAGTCTTTGTTTAGTCAAGGTGCAGACATATTGAGTCTTGGTTTAATAATAGTTTAAACCTGGTTTAGTTTTGTTTAGACCTGGTTTTGAACTGTCAAGTCCTGGTTCAGTCCCAGTTAAGTCTTGGTTTAGTTCCTGTTTAGACCCGGTTAGGTTTAGTTTTTGTCAAGTCTTGGTTTAAAAACAGTTCAATCTTGATTTATTTCCAGGGTAGACTTTGTTTTGACCTGTCAACTCTTGGTTTTGTCTTAGTTTAGTCATGACTTGGTTTAGACCTGGTTAGTTCTGGTTTAGCAGCAGGTTCAGAGCTGGTACAGGAGTCTACAGAGTGGATGTTAGCTCAGTTGGTTCAGATTTTTCTGTTTTGACTGTATTTGTTTGGGGTACATGCTGTCTTTCTCTTACCGCTCTGGGGACTGGGACATGGACTGAGTCACTTACTTCTCCTTTAACAGAAACAGAGTGTTGTGTCGGCAAAGACAGATCCAGAGGGACGTCCCATCGGAGCGAGAACAGAGTCAATTCAGGTCTAGTGCAGGGTGATCACTCTTAGTCCCACATCACAACAAAATCTTTAAACAGTATGTTTTACATTTTGCCCCGAGACCAAAGCCATGCTGCAGACTTTGAGAGAACTGTTTCAACAATGGCTGTTCACATGTGCAGCTTAAACCAGTAGAACATGAATCTACTGAGTCTAGTCCCATGTTTTCTTTTGTTTCTTTCTTTTTAGTCAGCGTGGTGGTATGATAAGAACCCAGAAAGAAAAAAAACTAGAACCCACTCAATTTCAGTCAAACAATCAAATGGAGCACTACCAGCTGAATGCTTTTATCTGATCATTTCATCTCCATTTGAGCTGAACTGAGGAGGAGCAGAACACAGTCAATCAGTCCAAGCACTTTACCATTCACCATGGCTCTCTTTATTTTTGACAGTGTGCTACATCTGTATCATTTAGATCAACAATGACAAAAAACATTTATAACAAAAAGAATTGGTCAGTGTATCACTCGGTGTGTGGCGACAGTTGCTTACTTCTGTTCTGACTTTATATTTCTTATTGTTTGACTGATTTCATGAGACTGGATTTTTTATTAAGTGTCCCCAGGTATTTTATTTCATTTCACTAAGCCCCGTCTCAGTGGCTTTGGGGCTGATTGTGTTTTTTACCATGAACCCTGAACAGTGGCAGCTCTTATAGCACCACATACAACCTCACAACAAACAAAACGGATAAAATACATGACATTTCCTATTTTATGATTCAAATAACGGTAAACCACAAGGATTTAATGTATTATAAAATAAACAAACGTTGGTTGGTTTGCTGTAGTCTTGTGCCGTAGAAACAGGACCGACTCCAGCTTGCAATTCCCAGTTCAGACAAACCTTTAGAATAGTTCATGAGCCTAGAGTAAAGTTCCTTGAAATGGTTCTATTTCTGAAAGCCATTTCATCAACCAGCATTTCATTTCCCCTCGTGATTACACCACTTCATGAACTAATAAGCACACTGGAGAAAGAGAAGCTAACTAAGTCATTTTTCTTACTTAATACTTTGAAAACCTCCATAAGTTAAATATCTAGCTGTACATTTAAATGTCATTCAAATCTACAGTTTGCCAAATGACATAAGAAGGCCTTAATAATGTTCGAATTGCTCCAATCCCAGAAAGTTTTTAATTGTATCTACCATTAAAAAGGGGAGATGTATGCAGATGGAGTTCTTCGGAGGCCACCCAAAGTTTTTCATGGTGTAGGCAGAAATTATTTATAATGATTTGCCAAATTTTTTTTTAAATAATGTTGTGTATGTTTTTTTTCTGTCAAACGAGTGGTTGAACTATTATTATGGATGGGTTTCCAAAAGAATGTCACAGGGCTATACGGCTAAATGGTTGTTTGTTTATTGTATTATTGTAATATGCTTAATAACTCCTTAATCTGCCATCTTTAACTTTGTAAAAAAAACACAAAAAAACCTCATGTCACTGTTTTTTAATGTCCACAACCTAAAACCAGCTGTAAGTATGTACAGAATTTGTGTAAATTATTAATATGTGGATATGACATAAGGTTAAAACAAGGACTGAATGGAATCAACGTGTGCTTCCTGGTGAACAAGAGTCAACAATGGACGTTTGGAGACGACAGATCGGAGCAGGAGAAGCCTTGTGAACATTTTTCTATAACGAATGAACTATGAGGATTAGGACCGCTCACACGTCACATCCTCCAGCGCAAACTTTTGTTGTTAAGAGAGAACTGTTGGAGATATGGTTAGTTGTCATTATTTTCATAACACAGTTTCTTAATTAATAAAAAAAATGCTTTTAACTTAAAATTGAATGAGCATTGTCTTTCCTCAGGTCAGATTCAAACTATTTAAAGGTCCAATTAATAATAGGATAATCATTTGTTTTTAAAGAAATGCACTTTTAAAGACTTTATTAAAATACAAACATATATATGGACTTCACCACATTGGTTCACAATCCCTTGGACATTTTCAGATTTAAGTCGTAGAAAAAAGAAGTTTGGGAACCATATTTGCAAAACATACCAAAGTGGCTAAATGGCCATTTGTTAGCTTAGTAGGTTAGTGTTGTTGTCAGCAGTCACTTTTCTTGTGCTTAAGGTTTGGTCTAAAGACAATATTTCCACTAGAGCACTTATCGTTCCCAAAAACAGGTCAGTTACTGTTTTCATATTTAGCTATTTTCATGTTGAAAAACTAAATGTTTGTTCCTTTGGTCTGTTTTTTTTCAGTGTCTTTGGCTTGAAGAAAGCAGAACTTTGAAGCTTATACCATTCACTGTTTGCTAGAACAGATAAAGTTTAGCAAAACTAATCACAGGCAAAACTTTGACGAGTAGTTTCTGAGGCTCATGGTGTCTTTTTTTTTAGTCTAGTTCATGTCAAGCTATAATTCAGAGATTCCATCAGTTGTTTGAATTTCAAGTAGGCAATGCAGTCATTTTTAATGACTACTTCAAATCCCAACAAAACTGCATTCTTTTGTATTTGTCATCAAAAGTGTCTCTTTAATCTGTACTCCATCAGAAGACATGACTGAAAAACAGCACAAACACAAAGTCAGTTGCAGTAATATTTAATAAGTTCACTTTTTGTTGTTGTTGTTTTTACAGTTTAGCTTTTGAATGAACACTAACAAGAACAGCGGACATTTACTGGCCCCAATGTATATAACCGTCCATTACTGAATATATAAGAGTGGCAGTTGTTGAAGCTTGATTACATTTGATTAACTGTCAATATTGTAAAAAAAAGAAAAGTAATATATCATTTACTTAAAGATTACATAAGAACAGAAAAAGTAATAAATCAAACATCGACACTTTTCTTTTTTTTTTGTTAAAGTGGCACCGTGTAACTTTTAGCCAGATCTCTCTCTGTGCAACTGGACTGTCAGCAGTCAATATTTGTTTACAAGTGGAGACTGTCCAAGCAGCAAGTTTGGAATAATTAAAAAAAAAAACGGTAGGGTCATTTTGGTGTATTTTTTCTAAATATGACTCTGATAGGGTCCAGTTTATTTGCCTATTTTTGCTCCCTCTATTGTGTGTTAAGTGCCATAAACGCCTCACTCACACAAAAGTAATAATAAACATGATAAATATAGTAAATTCCTCATCTCAGCAACAGGAAAGTTACATTGGAGTATTCTGTCCAGCTGAGGGTACTGTGTCAGTGAGATAGGTGTGATTCTACTGATCTCATGTCTAAGAACCATTAACATGATTTTGAGATTGTATTTTTTTGGGCTAAAAGTTACATGGTGCTACTTTAAATTAAATAAAAATTGTCACAATTGGTCACTAGAAGAGACATTTGTAAATGTATATGTTAATGTTAATACAATGCAAAAAATAATAACCATTTTAAGTGAATAATGAATAGAAATTGCTACATCCTCAGTCAGCCAGACTCAGGGCAGGGCAATTACCCGAAGAGCAATAATTTGTGTGGAGAAAGAAATAAATTGGTCCAGTAGTTCAAAAGCTAACCATTCATTTGTAAGTACAGGCTACACCCTGGACAATGGCTCACAGGGCATTCATTCACAAGTTCACCTGCTGTATGTCTTTGGATGGTGGGAGGAAGCTGGAGTTCTTAGAGAGAACTCACAGCAGCACAGGAAACAACATGTAGGTGTTAAACCATTCTTCACTAACTGCTGATAAACATTGAGTTGACCTAGTATTGCCCAACACCAGTCATACTTTTTAACATCTTTCATAAACAATTTCATGACCTGATTCAGTGACTCACGTATGTTTCTACTTGAGTTAGAATTTCAGACGCCTTTTCCAGTGCTCGTGTTTCATTTGCTGAACTGAACTGTCCGTTGGGAATGTTTGGAAACTGGTGACAGTTTGGATACTGGGTCTTTTTGGGGTCCACACCCAATGCTATCAGTTCTCTTACAAGTTGTGGCAGACTCCTGAGATTAGGGCTGTAGCAGGACACCTTTGAGGCCATGGCTGAAATGGAACTGCTGTTTGGCTGCTTGCCATTGTTTCGGTAAGATGCTGCAGTGAGGGACTTTTCCACAGCCTGATGGACCTTGAAAAGACACCACTCGGTGCTTCCTCCTCCAGTGTCTTTATTAGCTGCATTAAGATCGCACCGAGCTTGTCTACACCAGCGCTCGGCCTCCTGTCTGTTCGGCCGTGGGATATTTTCATTGAAGCTCCAAAAGTTGTAAGAGCGGTGACCAGAATGAAACCTCTCCCGACTAGTTCTGTGATGCCTAGCCTCTTCGTTCCATTCGTGGAAGAAGTCCCTGAAATTTGTATGCCCTCGTGAATATGATGGAGATGAATTAGTGCCAGTAGATTTCCCTTTGCCTTTTGTAAGTTCGTCAATTCTATTCTGCAGGTATTTGAAGGCTTCAGTTGCAATCAATGGACAGTCAGGGTTTTTGTCTGGATGCCATCTAAGGTACAGCCGCTTGATGGCTTTCTTCCGCTCCTCTAGAGGCAGAGTCCAAATATCAGCCAAACATTTGTCAATCTCTTTTTTTGCCTCTTCGACAGAGGCAGGTGAGGACCGTGTGCTTGGTTGTGAACAATGTGGCACATCACCTTCTACAAGCTCCAGCTCCCAGCAAGAAGATGGAGGTGGCCGCTTTTCACGTTTAAATTGATACAAGTCAAGAACACTGACCTCAATCGGCTCATCTTGTCCAATATCTATTTTGTATCTCTGTGAGAGTTGTACTGAGTGCCCAGGCAGTTCCTCAACAATAACTGCATAAATGTACTTCCCATTAGCATAATAGCCTACATACTCTCCCTCCTCAAAGTTATTAAGGATGCTCATGTCCAAAGCATCATGCCATTCTTCTGGAATCTCTGTTCCTGGTGCTGGGGGATTGAAAAGTAAACTTTCAGCTTCAACACTGTCACGGATGTGATTCTTCGCCAGTATCTTTTGAACTTGTTCCAGATTCTCACACACAATAAGTTGTGAAAGCACCAGAAGGTGGCGTGCTCCTAGTCTGCTACCTATAAGACAATTAATTTCATTTGCCAGGGTTGTACAGACTACCATTATCTCTGCTTGAGCCCCATCATCATTGTGCTTTAAGTAAAAGATGCAGCCTTGTTGTCCTTTTTTGACATAAACCTCTGTTTCTGCAGCAGTACTGGGCAGCTGTTGTTTATCGAGCCAAAGCTCTGTCTGTAGACTTTCACAGCAGATAATCTGTATTCTGCCAAACGCAGTGTTGCACATATCCACAGCCTCTTCTTGTGTTATGTTTCCCTCTGACTGTGCTCGGATCAGACAGATTAGGCCATGTCTAAATGCTGAAGAGGAAAGACGTTCTGCGAAGAGTCCACTAAACTGACAGTTCCTCTCACAGAGCTCAATTTGTGTCTCTACTACTTTCTCTTCAGTGATTTGTGACAGCATTTGAGGCTGATGTTTCTGCGGCAGGAGTTTTAACAGCTTGTGATCCTGGTAAATGTCATTGTCCAAATGACAATTACTGAGTTTCTCAAGCAACACATAGTTCTGTGGAAGAGCTTTCTCTAATCGTGCAATTTCAAACAGAGTGTCATTGTAGTAAAGTTTGCATGATTCCATTAATTTGCCAATCACTCCAGGAAGATATAGAGTCTTTACATCATCAAGGCTCTGTTTTTGCTGCTTTATAAGCCTAAACAACTGGTGAACAGCACGTGTTACTGTTTTTTGTTGGTTGGGTTGTAGTTGTGCTTTTTCACAGGTTTCATTATGAACTGCTGCCAAAACATTACAAAACTGAGCTGCGGTGGCTTCTTTCTTTACACCAATTTTCAGGAAGAATTCTTGAAAAATGGCCAATTCTGGAGGAATTTTGTACAAATAAGGTCTAAACTCATGATCATAATAAAGAGTAACTGCTACATCCTCAGTCCTTACAAGCTTTTTGTTTTTTTCAACCAGAACAACAGGAAGACCAGCCAGTGACTGGCTTTTAAAGTGGTCTGTTTGCAAGAAAGCATAACAACGTTTAAACACATCAGCACGTGTTCTGATCGTCTGCTCATCTTGACAAGGTGATTGACAGATGTTGCTCATGTTTTTAGTGACATATTCTGGAGGAGGTTTTTCAAACGCTCCTGCATTCCTGAGCATTTGCAGAAGTATTGGTGATTTATAAACTGGGACATGTATGATGGGCAATGAAGACCAAATCAGTTCTTGATGGTGTTCTTCACTTTGAATCAAAGCTCCTTTGATTTGAACAGTAGAGCTGTCAGTGGTGAATGGTTGGTGATAGTTGCACAGTTCTGATTTGATTTTCACAGGAAAAATGAACTTAATATCTGCAATTCCTTTCTGCAATAGCGACGTAGTGCCTTTGTTTTCATTGTTTTCAACATACTGAAGAGCTTCACTGAAAACTGATAATGATTTCTTCTTTAAGTCTTCCAGTTGGCATTTTCCTTTGGCTTCTCTTTCCACCTGATGTGCAAATGTTATTATGTCATCTGCAGACACATCGTGTTTCATTCCAATCTCTCGGAGTAGCTTTGTGGAATCGATTCTTCTGTGCATGTTTCCTTCACACAGCTCAATCCAAAATGTCTCAGGCACAAATCTTTCTTTTGGCAGCATCAACTTGAATAGTTCAACAGCATCATCAAAGAAATATGATGCCATTTCCATTTTACCAAGAGAACTGCAAATAAGTTTAATGTTCCCAAATGAGGAGATGATTTTGCTTCTGAAGTTGGAATAATTCAATTGATATTGTACTGTGAGTAAGAGTTTGAGGCAGTGGAGTGTCTGACTCTCTGTGAGTTTATGGACAACAGGCAGAATGAACTGGACCAAATAGTCCAAATCAGAAAGTGTTTGGATGTTGAGTGTCTGTGAAAGCTGCATGTTTTCTGGGCAGTTTTTGAGGAAAATGGCATTAGTGTCAGGTAATGTCAACAATTGTGGAAATCTCATCATTGAATTCATGTCAAGGACAAATACCTGTTGAGGTCCATCAATCCTCACTCGCTCACTGTTTACTGTTTCAAACAAGGGTAAGGATTTGAACTTCTTTTGATAGTCTTGTTTGTTCTGTGCTTTGGAAACACCCAAATTCAAGAAGCCCTGAAGCTCGTTCATTTCACCAGAGGAGAGCTGGGAAAACTCTGAACTTTGAATGTTGTAGAGTTGGTCCAAAACAGAACTTTTATCATTGACATTCATAAGTTCTGAGTACAGCTGTGAATGGAAGTCTCTATCCATCTCAGTGAAAAACAATGTATCAAGCTTCATAAAACCAAGTTTAAACAGAATGCCTGATAAGTCATCTTTTGAAGCAAACTTAATCACACTTGGCATGACCTTCATTGTTCGCAGGTATTTCTTGTTGTTTAACCTTGGACTCACAACAGGTAAAATGCAGCAGTCACTGTAGAGCTGCCTCACAGCACCTAATGTCAGGCCTTCTTTATCACTGCTCATACTTGCACTTTTTATTTGACTGATAAAGAACTTCCAAATTAGTTTTAACCACATCAGCATTTCCTCATTTGGAGTATAGTGTCTGTTTTTTGGATCAACTTCACATGTTTTGAGAAAATGTTGGATTAAGGGCTTTAGGTACTTTGCTGCATCTGGAACTGTCAACATTTTAACAAAGCCAAAAGTCTCAAGAGTGGAAATTAAGTTTCTGTTTGTTTTAAAATCTGCAAACTGGTCCTCATAGCCAGTGAACAAGCTGTCATATGCTGATACTAGTTTGGGAGAGCTGGAGTCAAACACTCTCAGAACCTTATCCTTTGTAAGAAGAAGTGGAAGCCCATGAAGTAAACCAGGATCTACTTTGGTGTTTTTTTCTTTGCATACTTGCAAGTCTTTTAAGCAGAAACCCAGGAGCTCTGAAAATCTTTCCTCATCTTTGATTAGAGTCTGTGTTATAGGAAGAGGTAGGTCTTTTTCTGTTTGGTATGGATCATTCAGGGGCTTTGCTCTCAGGAATGTCTGCACAGTTGAAGGCGTCACATTTCTCAGCTCAATTCCAGCAGATTTGAAACCAGCCCAAACCTTTTGCATACTCGGGCACCAGTCTCATTCCAACATCTTCCAAAATGTTATTCATTTTATCACTTACCCCATGAGTAAGATACTGTACTTTGGTTGGCTCTGTTTCTGAAATGTTACACCAGTCAAAGGAATATTCTTTCAAAGGCCTGTCTGCTGTTGTTTGTGTAGAACTTCTTAACACAGGAATCACATTCAGCCCTCTTTCCTTGATCGATCTGTACACTTCATGTATCATCTCATGCCAGTCTGGACTAACTTCTTTAATCACAGTTGGGAAAAAACACAAGAAAGATTCTCGGAGACATTTTTCAATTTTTGTCTTCAAGTCTTTTTTGTCAGCAAAGCTACAGCGGAGGTAATCAAGGAGGTCAGCGTACAAAGGAGCGATGACGGCCTGTTTCAAAAATTCATTCCAGTTGATTTTCTGACTCTGGCCATCCTCCTTCCACAGGTTTCTTCGAGAAGAATCCACCTCAAAGTTGGCATTGACATGTACTGGCAGTCCGGTGTGTCCAGGCAAAGGAAGTGAACAGAATGCTTCTCCTGTAAAATGAGTCAAGCTTTTTGATTCACGATCAGAATTCTTTAAGCTTACTCGTGCCGCTACTGCAGCTTGAGGTAATTTGTTTGTTGGTCTGCTTTGTTTGTCATCTCTTTTTTTGACCGAGCCAAACTGTTCTGCAACTATCCATTTAGTTTTTCTTTTATCAGATGTTGAAATTACCGTTCCGTAGATCACCGTCTGTGGAATAACTTGTTGATTTGATTGTAATGCGTGTTGTTTACATTTCACAAAGACATCTTTTTGCAGGACACTTGACTTTGGTACACTTTTTTCTACCACAAACATAAGTCGCAGGTTTCCTGTTGTGTCAATTTCATGAACTTGTATTTTGCAAATGCTTTTCAGAAACAAGATTAGTCCTTCGGGATCTTGGGATAGAACAGAGCACAGTTCATTCATGTCTTGATCTGTCACACTTTCATGGGATATTCTAGAGCTGTTTGCCATGGCACCTGTTCTTAAAGGCAACCTGAACATGGTGCCGTCTTTAAGGGGAAATTTATCAGGTAGAAAGGCATTGTAGACGTCCATGTACATCTGCTTAAAAGAGTCTGCTAGTTCATAACCAATTCCAGCAGGTGACACGTCTGAAGTACTTTCAATGTAGTTTTGGTTGGGATCAGAAATGCAGAGTAACTTATCTCCAGTGAGGATGGATGGGCAGTCAGTCAGATGGTAAACAGAGTTGAATCCAAGTCCATATTTCCCGGTTTTTCCTGGAGAGTTGTGCTTCCCACCCTCTCCCAGTTGCTGAATACCGGTTAAGTCTGCATCAGAGAAGACTTTGTTGTTGAAGACACACAGTGCTGGGCCTTGCAGATCATTCCATTTCTCCCCGAATGTTTTTTTACTGGCATGCTGGCGTTTGTCCCACACAAAATTAATTTCTGTTGCCTCTGCATCATCAGCATTTTGGATGAGTTCTTTAAGAATATCTTTCTTCGCTGGATAGGCTGAAATGATGTTTTTAATGCGAACTGTTAGCTGTTCCTGTTGTTCAAACTGAAAAGCAAACGGTGATATGTTTTCAACAATGTGGTTTTTCAAAGTGTGGTGCCTGGTTGTTTTGATGCCAAGATGGAGAGCCATTACACGTGATATATTTTCATGACATAATGTAATGCCTGATGTGACCGGCATCCATGGGCTGTCGTTATAAAACAACTTTTGTGCTGGTTGTAAAATACCTTTTTTATTGGGCACAAGGCAGTTGTTTGTTTTTTGTTCACTTTCATAAATTCCTCTGTTTAAAATGGTGAGACAAATTGATAAATCATTTTTTGGCAAGGGTTTGTTTTTGTGTTTTGAGTTGAGTTCCCGAAGAGCATCCAAGCATTGGTTTATAGTAAACCTTTTTTCCACACCAACTTTTTCCCAGAGTGACCTAAAATTGGTGAAGTGAGATGGAAGCACATGGAGATATGGCTTAGCTTCAAATTGAGCCATCTCAGCCACACAGTTCACATTGACAAATTGGTCACCGACAAGGACAAACGGGAAAGATTTTAAACTTTGCAGAATCACATTTGTTGTAACATCCTGGGAATCACAAAGACAGTGATCTAGAAATCTGTAGCACTCATTGGCTATTTTGTGCAGCACTGATTTGTCCAAAGACTGACAGTGTTTTTGTGCTTCTTTTAACTGCTCAAGCACCATTTCAGACCTTGGACTGTCATTAACCCCCAACATCTGCAGAACCGGATCAGAAGGATGTACTTTGAGATTGGACAGATCGAGAACTGGCTGTGTCATGTTAACGAGCAGAGCACATTTGTCAGTAAATACATTATTTGGCCTTTGCAGCGTCACCTCTCTTTCCATTTTTGCATCACCGGGAGTATAGGCTGGCAGAAATTCAGTTGCTCTCAGTGTTTCCCAGTAAGGAGACTGATCTTTGTGCATCTGACACTTCAAAAGTTCCAGAAGACATTTTAAGTGCACATATGCTTTGCTCTGGTCATTGTTCCAAGTGTAGCTGATTGTTTCTGCTTTCTTAGTAATGTCCTCTAATGAAAGCTCATCACTTGCCATTCCAAGCATCTGCAGGCGTAAAATTCTTTTATGTGAGCAGAAGTCATTTTTGGTCCCTCCAAGCAAGCGGCCTTCCTTGTGTTCAAATAGACATGCCACTCTCCCTGATGGGTTGACCAGGTTCCTGATATACTGGAGCTGTCCAGAGGTAGTAGGGATGCATGGGTAAGAGACCAAAAGGTTGTCAATTTCTTTCATGTTGAGGTCAAGAGCATATAGCACCAGAGTATCTCTCAAATGAGGATCTAACTGGGACAGATTTTCAAATACTGCTTCTTGGTAAAATTTTTCCCAATTCCAAGTCCTGTCTTGTAAAAGCTCTCCAAGGCCAGCCTGTTTGAAACTATTTCTTAACCATACTGGCATTGGAACAACATGATTGTTGTTAACATGTTTTTGACACACGTGCATTGCAAGTGTACAGATGGTTTGATCCTTCTCAATGCTTTCATGCAAAAATATGGCATTTTCCATGGAGCACCAGTTTTCGCCATCGCTAAAGAGCTGTGGAGCAACAGAAGGCTGTGCAATAGCAGAATAAAAAGCATCAACCAGAGGCTTAAAAGTCTCACTGACTTGCTCCCTGTCTGGCCAGAATATGTGGTAACAGTAATTCTCCAGTTGCTCATTTTCTGACATTTCCTTAAGAACCAATAAGGCAGTGACATAAGCAGCCACTAAAGGATCCTGAAGCAGAGCCTTGTTCCACTCATGTTTAACTCCGCTCTCCCAAAGGCCTTTCCTATTGCTGGTCACGGCAAACGTTCCATTTACATTGACTGGTAACCCTGTTTGAATGGACAGAGGAAGGAAGCAAAATGCCTGCCCAATGACTTTTGTTTGTGATGTCATATATTTTTCTGTTTCAGGATTCATTTCCAAAGGCACAGCAACACCACCAATGGGCAATGAGAATGAGACTTTCTTGTTTTCATTCATGGCCATTTTCAAAGTCTGGTTTGTTCCAAAGCAGTTATACAGTAGCCAACACTGGACTTGTGTTTTACCTGATTGCTCACAGGTTATCTTAACAATGTCCACTTTCTTGCAGTTAATGACCTCTTTGCATTTTGAATTGAGCTGCATTAGCAATTCTTCAGCATGGTGCTGCACTGACACACAGCTTTCTTCAGGAATACTCATGGTGCACACTGTGGTTTTGGAGACTTTCAAAATGTCTTTAATTTCACCATCTCTCAGTGGAGTTGAAGAAGAATTTGGGATAGTTTGTAGAGACACTGAGTTGACATTTCTCAGAAAGATCAAGTGAGATTGTGAGTCCCTGGTAAAGTGTTGTTGAAAGTTCATAATGTCCTGGTTGGAATAAACTTTACTGCTTATTTCTGATGAAAGTGCCTCCTCTGCAGATCTGAATGGTAGTTTGATCAGAGTACCTGGATAGTGTTGAGGAGTTTGACTGGAGAAACTGCAATCAAAAATCCCTTGATAGGGTTCAAACTGACCAGGAAACCAATGAAAAAGTCTCTGCTGAGACAAGTCCAGTTTGATCCCAGGATTTGATTTATGTTTGATGCGTTTTTTAAGATGAGTTATATTTGGATCCAGTATAAGAAGAGTATTGCCACTGAGGATAAAGGGAATATCTGTCACATGATAAACAGTGTTGAATCCCAGTCCAAACTTACCAATCTTTTCTGCCTTGTTCTCTTTTGAGGCAGAGCCCACTCTGACTATATTGTCCCAGTCATTTGGTGAAAACTGCTCATTGTTGAAGGCCCAAACACACGGTCCCTGACAAAATGTCATGTCTGGGTCAATGAGACTCTCAGGGTCAACTCTGTGAAATCTGAAGTCCATTAGGAATTTACAGGTCTGTGCCCCAGCATCTTCAGCATTTTGAATGATCTCTTTAAAGATGTCACTTTCTTCATCGTATTCCTTAAGAATGTTTTTGATCCTAGTTGTTATTGGTTCAGTTTGTCCACACTGTTCAATTCCTACCGACTTTGGATCAAGAATGAAGGTACTGAGGAGTTGAATGTCTAACCATTCAGCTGTTGCTATAGGTATCTCCTCGTGAACAACGTAAATTTCTTCTTGGCTGCACTCAAGTTCTTTCAAACCATTTTTGCTTAGATCACAGAAGACTGTCTCCGACCTTGGTTTAAGGGTATATTGTCCATGTTGCACAATAACTGGCACTGGGATGCCATCTGGGAACTTCTTCTTCTCCCTCCAAAGCCAGTTTAGAATTTCAATAGATACTTTAACCTCAGAAGTCGTTGCAAGTGCATGTTCTCTGCCTTCAACCGCTTGCTTGATGGTGTAAAGCAAGTCAACAATTTCTTCATCTGTCAGTTCTTCTCTGAGGCCAAACTCCAGGAACAGATTTTTGTATGGCAGAAATTCATCTGGAACTTTACCAATGTGTGAGCTCAGATCTAAATTGTGAGGATAATCTAAAACAAGTTCCTGAGGAGTGTAGGAGAATTGTGTTACTGCCTTAGAGCTTCGAAGTATTGGACCACATAAGGACTGAAGAGAGTCTGGATGTCTTAAGCAGGAGAAGTTTATTACCATCACATACAGGCCCGGAGACAGTTGAACAGTCAACACAGAGTAGTATTGAACATTCAAGTCTGGCTATGCTTTCATTGGTCAGAGTTTATAATACCTCGTAGAAGGTCAATTACGCAACCAATACAATAACAAAGAGTTGGTATTCAGTTGTTATTCAGCTGATTAGGCTCGAGGTTGGAGACATGTTATCCTGCAGGTGTCTGAGTCTATCTGTTGACAGAGCCCAAGGCTCAGGGCATTACAACCTTACAATAGATCCAAAATTCTCTAACAGTTCCTTCCTCTTTAAACCCTTTACAAGTGGTTTTAACCTTACGTAAACGCCTAAAGAGAATTTTACCATGAAAGCACACTCAGACTATAAATGCAAATTCAAAGTATTACATTTAATCAACACCAATTTTCAATAAATCAAAGATCAATCATTAATATGACATTTTAGCACTTAGCAATTACCATTGTAAACAGTGTTACAATAATATGGGCTGTATTAATGGATTTCAATGACCCCAACCCCAGGGACCCCTAAAGTGCCGAGACATGCGTCCCATCAGTCACCAATCACCCAATTTGAATGAATTTTGTTTCTAACAAAAGCACATGCCTCTACACTTCAGAAGTATGGTGCGATGGGCACTGATCACCAAACCTCTACCCCCCGTAATTAGCGCAGGGGATAGTAAAAGATGACCAGCAGCCAATTAGGTCTCCTGCAATAATAAAATTATTTTCACAATCATTCCAATACAGATGGTATACATTGGAAGGCTTACAACATCTTCAGAAACAATGAAAACTGATCACAAAATCTTGATGCAATCAAATTATTAATTAAAGAACAGTCCATTTCTTCACACTGAGCAGTGCGACTGCATCAGTGCAATGGGACAAGGATCCAGGGGCAATGTGGGGCAAAGAGTCCATGTGGCAAAACGGTTCCAGTGTAGATATCTTCCATAGGGCACTAAAGGCCATGGGTACACACCCATGCCTTAACCTCGTCGTAACATAGGATTATTCTGCCCGATACGACGAGTTCCCTAACTGATCTTCAAGTAATCCATTTTGTCCAGGCTCTTCAGGTGAAACAATCTTCTTCAAAGCTCAACTTCAATAAGTTGAGACTGGAGTATTCCATGGGACTCTAAAGGTCATGAGTGCACACCCATGCCTTAACCTCGTCGTAACATAGGATTATTATGCCCGATACGACGAGTTCCCTAACTCCTCTCCAAGTGATTCCATTTTGTTCAGGGTCCTCAGTTGAAACATTCTTCTTCAAGCTCAATATGAATAAGTTGAAATTGATTTTTTTAAACACTTTTAAAACCATAATTGTGCGTTCCACAATCACAAAAGCATCAGTGTTACATGAATTACAGAGAGGACTAATGCATACATAAGCTTCACAAAGTAATCACAATGCATTCACTTTTCTCCTTTTATCTGAAATAAAAGCATTTTATGTGTATTCACCTCTACATAAAACAACATAAGATAAATTATTTCTTTGATATTAAGAAACATAATTGTCAGAACTTAGATGTTGCTTTACTCTGTTGCTTTCTCCTTTGTGTTATTTCGTATTTGCATTATTTTTAGACCCGAAAGTTTTGCTTATTGTCTATTCCTTATTGTTAATTTATTTTATTTTATTTGAAAGGAACACTATTGCAATTTCCCTAGATTTTAAGACACATGTTATACCGGTAAAATACATAACACTTACTCCACACTTCTAATGCAGTTTCCACAGAAACCTAAGAGCAGTTCAAATTACTCTATATGTTCTTCCTTGAGTAATAAGTGAAAGGTCTAGTATTTTACTTGTAATTCTGTATCATAGGTTACTTTGTCTGCAGCAGTAAGTCTACACATTAATGGGGTGTGTGAGGCTGCTATCTTTACATCCTTTATCTTAGAATAAAATAATCTAAAAGGCATGTACCGTAAGGCTGGTCGTATGGGACTCAGCTGTAAGCCTCCACACCCCTGCAGACTGTCAGGGAGCAGGACCCACACCCTTCCAAGTTCTATGGCTCCTGCCCCTGGAAACAGAGATAGATTCAGCTTAATATTGTTTAAGTAACCAGGAAGCTCTTATTTTTACATGTGTAGGATTGTTTGACAATAGTTGATTTACTTTACTTTTACTTAATAGTTCCTGTAGATTTATTTCTAACCACTTCTGAACCATTGACACTTCCCCAAGTGAATGTATTAAAACTGTGTGCACATATTGATAATAGCTGCCAAAACCCAAAACCAGTCAAGATGTTTTGAAACCACAAACGATGTTGTGCCTATGATGTGGAGTGTGTAGGCAGCGACAGTGAACACATCAGCATGGAAATATATAAGATAACTTACCACACTTACTCACAGGTTACAATTAATGTCCAGGTGCACATTTCTATGCCCTTCTAGATTAAATATGAGTCTTTATTAGCCACTAAATACTGAACCTCTTAATTAGCTCCCACTCTGCTATCCACTCACCATCAGCACGCAGATCTGATTCCCATGAGCCAAAGTTAACCTGTAAAAGGTATTCCTCATGTTTGTTGGACAAGCCAGCGGGTGCATTAACAAACTATTGCAGTACACCTTTCTCTGTTTGCACAGCAATAACATAATGATTCAGTGATGTTTACCATGTAGCCTTTAAATAACTGCTAAATATTTAACTAGTCACTAGCATCGACATTAGACGCATGAAGTTGGTTGGGTGTTATTCACCAACAGCATCTCGTTTAGGCACCATTCCACATTTTTCATATTCAGCTCTAAAAGGTTCTATAGAATGACAAAGATACCTTTTGTGTGTGTTGTTCTTGGACCTGTGGATAGAAAATGATTACCATGCCAAACATTTATCAACATTACTACCTATTTCTTCTTGAAGATGGATAAGATTTATTTACCAAATGCACAGTGAAATGCTTGCTTGTTTTTATTTACCTGCAACCAATAGCAAAATAGATATTGCACAGCACACTAGAAAATGTAACACCGAAACTGAAGAACTATAAAATAGAAATCTACAAAATATAAAATGAATATAGACATTGAAAGTCTTAAATCTTGCATTTAAGACTTTAATGCAACATTCATTTCAACTTAACAATTCAGATATTAAGCACTTTCCAAAAGGATACTGGTGTTTATCCCTGACTCTGGACTCTAGATTGGACTGACCTTAACAGGAACCTTATCTTTTTGGTGTTTGTCTGTAAACATCAACACTCTCTGGCCGGTAGAGGGCCTTCATTAGATCTTAGGTTTCAATTCAAGCCTGTGTAAGTGGCTGCTGGTATTGATCTCCAATGCACAATGTTCCAGAGTGGGACCCTGTTGGTAAAATGTCTGTTAAAACAGTTGTCCACCAGCCTAGAAAATAATTAGGTTAGAAGAGCTCATGTATTACAACCCATAGGTGTTAGTAGTTGAAGTTTCCCTTTTTCAAGTTTCCATGTTGCTCTTTGAATCTGAGGTCTCAGAAAGTCATTAGTAAGAGTTAGGTGTTAGTGTTGATTAGTGAAAAGTTCAGTCCTTTTCACTTCTTAACCTTCCTCAGGAACAACTGGGTTTTGTTCTTCTCTTTTCCCTAGCACTTTCCTTATCTTTTGGTTTCAGAAACATTTAGTAATATTTAGTCTAAACTAAATCTGTTGTTTACTCTGAATTTCTTCATTCTTTGTGTTTAGTTTAACATTCGAATACTGCAAATATATTTTTATTAGAAAGAGTCATAATAATAATTGTCTCGACTAAGAACCTCCCAGGATTCTCTTCTCTTGCTCCCACCTCTTTTTTATTCATGTGAGGATCATGTGCACCTGAGCCACACAGGAAGAAAAAATATGGGGCTTCTCTTTATTTTTGGAGTCACAATAGTGACTTTTTGTCTTTGACTCTCGTGATTCCTTCTTCTGCATTTATTTGTATTGTATACATGTTGGATGATTGTTACCAGTAAATTACCATGTGAATGATTTAAGAGCCCTATTCTCAACATCAGACACACCAACTACAACACAGCATTGACACAAAGAACTCACGCAGAGCTCAACGGGACCAGCACAGTCTCTAGAACAAACTTCCCTTCGTTCTTTAGACTTGGATCAACAAGCTCAATAGGTTCAAACAAACACAAAACAGGAACCACACAACAGTCAAACAGCGCAGGTGACTTTAAAATGATTTTCTCTGCATTCCTTTACCCTTCCTCTTATACAACTTTTAATTGGTGACTGATAGCCTTTTCTTTAAGAACATAGTTCATGATCCTTTTGGCTATTTTTAAGAGGCTCTCATTAAGTTTACTGTTTATGTTTGTAAATTTATTGTTGATAGGCAATTGTTTACTCACCCACGAGCTGAATGGAATTAAAGCAAATGATGGACTGACGAGACTCTGGTTCAATGAGGCCTACTTTTTTTTAGAAGGAAACACAGTTCCTCATACCAAAAAGCTCTGTTTTGAGTATCTATCCATCTCAAAGTTCGGCCCCCACACCAAGTCAAGCTTCAGTTCCTGTGTTAGTGGTTAAATGAGCAGTTTCGTCATCTTTAATGCATTTTTTTTTTTTTTTTTTTTTTTTTTTGCAATTATTGACGTGTTTGCTCATCTAACTGTATTGCTAGGACAGATTTTTCTGTGCATGGGTTTCGCTCCATATGTCAAAGTATTTTGTGACATCGGGAACTAACTTATTCACGTGGTTCTGTGTGAACTCAGTTAGGCTGTTATTGAATATACCATTCTCAACAATTGTAGCATCTACTTTTAAGCTTCTTCTTTTTTATTTTTATTCATTTATTTATTTATTTATTTTACACCATGTAACAAAAACACCTTTGCTTTAGAAGAGTGAGTTATTCAACAGTTACTTTAAATAATATTGTTTTACTAAAAGCAAAACTAATTTAAAAAAATAGATAGCATTGGCAGAAGTCGTTGCAGGTGGTTGCAGATGAAAATATTGCAGAAAATGTCTGAAATTTACAGAATTAAACTCAAGTTTGCATAAGAAATCTAAAATTGGCAGAAACTAAAGGCATAAAATCCAAATATTGAAAAACTATAAAAGGCAGACTTCCCAAATGTAATAGCATAAATGTCCCAGAATTAAGGCACGTTTTAAAATTTGAATAACAAAGTTCAGTTCAAATTCACAGACGAATGGTAGAATAATACGAGAGGACACGCGATTGTTATGAGAGTGTTTGTCTACTGATTAGTTCGTCTACTTATTAGTAATAGACCTTTGGTGATATCAAGTAGAATGGTGTCTTCATTGCAGACCTCGCTCTAAAAAATCCACAACTCAATAGTTGAACTCATAGAAACTGGTTTGTTTTTTATTTTGTTTTGTTTTTTTGTAATAAAAAACAGTAGTATTTAAATGTAAATGTCAGGGTCTAGGAGTGGAATTGAGAGCCAGTGTCAGTACCCTGTGTCCCAGGTGAGCAGCACCCCTCAGTGCAGCAGCAGAACAGTTCATGTTGTAATGACCTCTGAGCAGCAGCAGTTGCAGTGGCATAGATTCAGTCCATTTGACCTGAGGAGTGTGGAGGAGCCCAGTCCACAAAGTGCAGCTTTAAGACCAGTCAGAAACGAGCTTTCTTTGTCGTTGGTGCTTCAGCCAGTGTTAGTCTCATGTTTCTCAGAGACGATAAAGAGCAGGCAGCCATGTTCTCAGATAAGTCTCAGTAGACAAAACAGTGCCAGAGCCAGGCAGGTTCAGTTCAGTTCAGTGCTGGAGCAGTGGAAAACCAGCAAGGCACATGAAGTAACTACCCCAGAAACACTAGGCCATCAACAGGTCTCACTTCCACTCACAGTTATCAGTGAAGACAGTCACAGTCCTTTATCAGTTGTTTATAAAGAGTCTGCAGCTGTACAGTCCAAAAGAAGTAAAGTACTTTTAGAGGATTAACATCTATATTCAGAGACTTTAGGAAGACTATAGTCACTGTACTGATTAACTTTTAACTATTTTAAGTAATTTTTGCATTATTTCTCAAAGATCAGCCTGAAAACACCATTCATCAGGTTATACCACTTTAGAAACTAGTACATTACTTTATGTTACAGCTATAAAAACTGAAAACCTCTGTAATTGATGTTTTACTGGTTTGATTCAAACACTGCAGCGACTCACTGTCAAGGTAAATGGTAACAAATAATGAAGACTAAATTAATGTTAAACTCTCCTGAGCATTCATTTAAGTAAAACTTAATTAATCTTCAGTTATTGTTAGACTTGGTGAGTCATGTTTGGTCAAAGTGACATGTCTTGATGAGCAGATTTATTATTATTTTTTTATAAACTATGGTTTTGTTGCTAGTGCCCGTTGCTCTCTTTTGATAACACACGTCTGAGATATTAAGGAGACATTTTTATCAACTATTACGATGTCTTTTTGTTTAACAGAACATCAAGATCCTGAAGGCTGTTACCATCTGGGTCAATGTAAACTCTCAAACCTTCAAACTTTTTTCTAGTATGAGGAGGGAAAAGGAATGTCTAATGTCAACCAGAAGACAATGCATACAACAAAACACTAAGTTCCAATATCTCAAAAACAACAGCGTCTATGTTGATATTTCATAGACCAAGTATAACACAAAGAATTACTCTATAGCTGACTACAGAAAACTACAAAACACCCACTAAATGAAGACACAGTGAATCAAGTAATACTTTCAACACAACATCATCTCATTTCAAATCTAAATCTTTTAGGCCCTCATACTTCAAAGATAATTCAGCTTTTTAATTCAATGTTACAACAATCATTCACCATTAAGGCTTAAAGTAATGTTTTTAAACCTGTTCCAGTTGCATCTAGTTTAGGAAAACTTCACGTTTGTATTTGATTTTACTTCACAAAGCACATTTTAACTCTCTTTTATTTCCATAAATACATTTAAAACATTTCATTCTTAACTTTTGCTTGTTTGCTCTAGTTGTCTCACTGCTTAATTGTTTTTATGTTTAAGAGCAAAGTATAGTATTATATTTTGAATTTGTTCGATTAATGAAGCTCTAATGAAAATTACAACTGTCCTTGTAACATTTCCCTGTAAGCTTTTGGTCAGGGTCTTGTTGACCATTGACCTTCTTACACCCAGTTACAAAGTTCTTACTCACAGTTCAGCTGTAGAGGATGGAGAACACAGATATAACATGTGACATGTAACTCATACATCAGCTTTTAAACTGGAGCTCTTTGGTTCCTGTAAACAACAATTAGAGCAGCATCAATTCTCAAAATATAACACATCATAATAAAACACACATAATGAATAAGTGAGAAAAACCCAGGTTAATAGTTGTCTGCAACACATCCACAGATGTTACCCCTGTTTTCCTTCTGTTTTCAGGCTGTTATGATGGTCAGGTATTATTTGCCTTGTCATTTTAATACAGTTTAGTTTAATCAAACTCAATAGTGCTTCTCCAGTGACCAGTCGCATCACTAACATTATTTTAGATTAAACTCCACACAACACTGTAATATTTTCTTAACTGTTTTTTTAATCAACTGTTGTTATGGCAATCTTTTTTTCAAAAACATTTTTTTTTTTTTAACTTAGCCTCTTGTTTTAAAACAAACCCCAATAGGTTGTGTTCAAGACCTTCACACAGAACAGATACACACAGCAGCTGCACCAAACACAAGACAAGACAGACACCAGATATACCAAACTAAATTAGTTTTAGTTAACTACCTTAGTAAGAACTTTTTATAACAAAATCTTCAAAATTAATGTCATTTTATTTTGTAACACCTTCCAGCACTTTCTGTGCACCCATTATAACAGTTGTTACTTTAGCAACTTTTAGAGAACCTGTTTGCAAAGAGATTAGTATGATCAATATTATTATTCCTTTCCTGTCTCTTTCCTCTTCCTCACTTTTTTTTTTTTTTTTTTTTATTTATTATTAACCCTTCTCTTTCCTTTGCCTGCTTCCATATCCTGCTGACACTGTGTGTGTGCTCTCTTCAGGAGAACAGCGAGAGCAAAGGTGGGGCTGTCTTCGTTCACAGACCAGCGCTGTGACAATTTCTGTGAGAGGTCAGAGACAGTGCCTTGCTTTAGGTTTGAATAAAGGGTCCGTATTTTATTTCTAAACATCGGGTATTGTCCACTTTTGATCGAGTCTAGCTTTTCTTTATTACAGCTCTTATTTACATCAGCAACAACGCCTTCCTCATCTTCCCTGATGTTGGTCCTTTTCTCATCCACACATTAGTTGTTGACTTTGCCTTGTTTTCCTTGTCCTGCTGACACTCACTAAGCCCTTTACTTGTGTGTGTGCTCTACAGGAGAGGGTTTTGGTCTAGTTGAGGCTAGTCTACAGATTGTAGCTTTAACGCTGATGTCAGAAGTGTAGAGATATCGCCTTGCACCAGGTGTAGAGAAAGAAGAAATGTGTCTGATGTTTAGATCTAGTGAGTTGATTAAAGACTTGTTAGTCACTGTGTGGTGAATCTGTGGTTAATACCAACCCATAGTATTTTGAACTTCATAAGACACAGAACATATAGTAAATAACAGATAACACATTTATGGCAAAAGATCTACTGCAGCATCCAGAGGTTTATCAGTCTCAGTCTGTCAGTTTGTTCAGACACAACACTTTTGATCGTTAAAGTTCTTAACTGATTCTAGAGTTACTACATGGTAGCAAGAGCTGATACAAGAGCAGAATCTATTAAATCCTGAATGTATCTCCACGTGCACATTTTAAGAAATAGGCGCCTATTAGGGAATCAGTGATTCTAAGGAGTTTTCCTAGGCCCCAGACTAAGACCCTCTGCGAGAGCAGCTATCGTCTCTTCTTTAGCTATAGTCTCAGACATATAGTTTCAA
Source organism: Rhyacichthys aspro (assembly GCA_036850595.1). Classification (NCBI taxonomy): domain Eukaryota; kingdom Metazoa; phylum Chordata; class Actinopteri; order Gobiiformes; family Rhyacichthyidae; genus Rhyacichthys; species Rhyacichthys aspro. The sequence continues at coordinate 515 of JAWCTZ010001011.1, read as the reverse complement.
GAAAACAAACCGGTGCTCAATCTCACTACAGAGTGCACCACCTATACAACGCCAATCCACCAAGGTTTTCACATCAGCCTGTAATTACTGTGTTATTCAGTCAGCTTTACTCTTGCTCACACCGCCTTAATAAACATCACATTGGCCTTTGAAATTGTTATCGAAAACAGAATTCAATGTTGAAAGCTTACTCAGAGCTCTCAGTACGTCCAAATTTCAGTACTTCATACTGCTCATTATGTTTAGCTTTTCTCATGAATTCACAGGCAACCAGTACGGCCTCAGCCCAATACTGGTACCAACGTTAACTCCAAAATTAGCCAATCATTTTAAACAAGCATTATTTTGCATACAACTACAATTAAATTCAAACTTACATTTAATTTCACATATGTGACCAATAGCTCAAGGACTGTGTGTATTGTACACATTTTCCCAACACATAGGATCTATCCAGCAAGCCTGGTCTGTATGCAACTCTTCTCTTAAAAGAGAAAATTAATTTGCACTTACCA
>JAWCTZ010001010.1:0-26159 GCA_036850595.1 Rhyacichthys aspro | reverse complement strand
CCATCACCGGAAGTCAGAACCTGTTTTGAACTGTTTAATGTCTCAGTTTTCATTCAAATGTATAAATCTTATTGAGTTTTTGATTTGATGAACCGTTCGTGAGTGAGACCTGTTTGTTCTAAACATCATTTCTCCACGTTTCCTCCAGAGTCCGGGTCTCGTTCGGCCTCTCTTCGTTCGTCCCTCCGTCCGTCGCCTCGTCTCACAGTTTTCCCAGCATGCCCTACTGCAGCTCCCTGCTCTCACCTGGAGCCCCTCACTCAGGTAACAGCTCACAACATCAGAGTTAAAACCAAACCTTACACTGCTTTAGTTTTTGGACATTCTTTTTACAATAAAAAGTAAAGCCTTTTCTTATTTCCATTTTATTTCACCTTTTTAACGTAACAGACTTCCTTCTTTATTCCTATAGCTTTTTTAGTTTTTTACATTTTATTTCATGAATGATCGAACAGAAAGAACCCACATAAAAGAGAAAGATTCTTCTAAAACCTGTTCAAATCCGTCTAGAATCAGTCTGAATTCTTGAAAACTTCTCTGTCACCTCTTTGAGTTTCTTCTGGTGATTCCTCTTGTTTCTTTCCTGCACCTTCCTTCCTCCAGCTCCTCTCCTGTCCTCTCTCAAACCTTCATCCCTCCCTGGTCCTGGTCCTGGTCCTGGTCCTGGTCCTGGTCCTGGTTTCTCTCTGGCTGAGGTCCATGAGGAGCTGCAGATGTTACAGAAGCAGCTCAGGAAACTCTCACAGTGAGACAGAGTTAGATTAACACCAGTGGTTTGGTTTATAGCCATTCTTCCATATTTCTACCTTTTAAAAATGTTCTCCAGATAAGTTTCATCATTTATTTCCATCTGTTTGACTTTATAATGGGTTGCTATGGTTGCTAAGGAGAATCACTCACTTTGCCTTCTTTTTTGATTCCAGGCTTTTCACACACACAAAAACAAACCAATCAGAACCTTTCTAAACATGACTTCAACAGCTCTGTGATTTACAGATCAGAGTCTGTGGTGAAGTTCCCAGAATTATTACACGTTTTCAGATCATCATTTCTCTCTCATGTTGCATCCAAACCAAATAAAAGTCCAGAGTCAGAACAGTTTCAGATGAACTGCAAACGTTTTCAGATCATCCATTCATCTAAAAAGTGAACATAACAGTTTGGTCCTCTCAGTGGAACCTGTGGGATTTAGACCAAAACCACAGTAAAAACATCTGTAATGGAGAGAAAATGTAGTTCAGAGTTTTCTTCGGGTTCGAGCAAGGCCCTTGCCTTAACGGTGGCCGTCTCCATAACCAGCCAATAATGCCGTCATTATTTCATCAGAACCTGAACCTGAACCTGTGTCTGTCTCAGGTCTGTCTCAGTCCAGACCCAGCTTCTCCTTCGGGCCTCGGCTCCAGCAGACTTCTCTGTCTCTGCCCGGCTTCAGCAGCAGGACACGGGTCTGGCTCTGAGACCGGGACTGGGACCGGGACCGGGTCTGGGACTGGGACCAGGTCTGGGACTGGGACCAGGTCTGGGACCAGGGCTTCTACACAGCACCAGTGCATTATGGGACTCTCCAGTACAAACAGACCAGGAGCAGATCTGTCTCCAGCAGCGTCCAGTTATCACTCACTCACAGGTGAGAAATCCAGCTAAAACCTGCTCAAATCCAACTGGAACCTGCTCAAATCCACTGGAGCCAAATCCAACTGGAGCCTGCTCAAATCCAACTAAAACCTGTTTAAATCCAACTAAAACCTGTTCAAATCCATCTAAAACCTGTTTAAAATCCATCTAAAACCTGCTAAATCCAACTGAAACCTGTTTAAATCCATCTAAAACCTGCTCAAATCATCTAAAACCTGCTCAAATCCAACTGAAACCTGTTTAAATCCATCTAAAACCTGCTCAAATCCATCTAAAACCTGTTTCCCCAGGTCCTGACCTTCTGAGTGAACACCTGAGGGTCCGGACTCTCAGACACAGACTGGAGGATTCCATTCAGACGAACGACAGACTGAGGCTGCAGCTCGAGGATCGACTGGAGCAAAAACACTCAGAGAAAACCGGTAATGAACCAGTTAAAAACAGACACAGACGATACAGAATATAGAATTATTGATTGATAAAACTTGATCGTTAGATCAAAGAGGAGAAACCTTTCTTGCACTAAACAGTCCAGTCTCCTTCAGCTCCAACCAACATCTACATCCAGGGAGTGGAGTCTGTGGGACAACTGTCGACTGAGATCAGAGTCCTGACTGAGGCCAACAGCAGCCTGCAGACCAAACTCAGGGGTTAGAACACACTCCAGCAGCCTGCAGACCAAACTCAGGGTTAGAACACGCTCCAGCAGCCTGCAGACCAAACTCAGGGGTAAGAACACACCCAGCAGCCTGCAGACCAAACTCAGGGGTTAGAACACACTCCAGCAGCCTGCAGACCAAACTCAGGGGTAAGAACACACTCCAGCAGCCTGCAGACCAAACTCAGGGGTAAGAACACACTCCAGCAGCCTGCAGACCAAACTCAGGGTTAAGAACACGCTCCAGCAGCCTGCAGACCAAACTCAGGGGTAAGAACACACTCCAGCAGCCTGCAGACCAAACTCAGGGGTAAGAACACACTCCAGCAGCCTGCAGACCAATCTCAGGGTTAAGAACACCTCCAGCAGCCTGCAGACCAAACTCAGGGGTTAGAACACACTCCAGCAGCCTGCAGACCAAACTCAGGGTTAAGAACACACTCCAGCAGCCTGCAGACCAAACTCAGGGGTTAGAACACACTCCAGCAGCCTGCAGACCAAACTCAGGGTTGTGAACTTAGCAGCCTGCAGACCAAACTCAGGGGTTAGAACACACTCCAGCAGCCTGCAGACCAAACTCAGGGTTAATAACACGCTCCAGCAGCCTGCAGACCAAACTCAGGGTAAAGAACACACTCCAGCAGCCTACAGACCAAACTCAGGGTTAATAACACACTCCAGCAGCCTGCAGACCAAACTCAGGGTTAAGAACACACTCCAGCAGCCTACAGACCAAACTCAGGGTAAGAACACACTCCAGCAGCCTGCAGACCAAACTCAGGGTTAAGAACACGCTCCAGCAGCCTGCAGACCAAACTCAGGGGTAAGAACACACTCCAGCAGCCTGCAGACCAAACTCAGGGTTAAGCTTTGCGCTCCCAGCAGCCTGCATTTTAACTTTGGGTTAAGAACACACTCCAGTAGCCTGCAGACTAAACTCAGGGTTAGAACACGCTCCAGCAGCCTGCAGACCAAACTCAGGGCTAAGCACACTGAGCAGCCTGCAGACCAAACTCAGGGCAGCCAATTGATGCCAAATTTCTGATTTGAATTTGTGTTTGTTTGTGTTTTTTAAAACACAGAGTCCACCTGGAGGCGGAAGGCGTCTGAAAGAAGGCTCTGCTATTAGGTCCAGGCCATTTGAAGGAGGCGGAGCTACAGGTGCAGAAGTGGGGTCGGAGCTCACCAGGTTTAGTCCTGGTTAGTCCTGGTTTAGAGACAGGAAGTGAACCTGCTTTAGACACGAAAAACACCGTAGACCTGGTTTGATCCTGGTTTAGTCCTGGTTTGAGACCTGGTTTAGTCCTGGTTTAGTCCTGGTTTAGTCCTGGTGTAGTCCTGGTTTAGTCCTGGTTTGGACCTGGTTTAGTCCTGGTTTAGACCTGGTTTAGTCCTGGTTTAGTCCTGGTTTAGACCTAGGGTTTAGACCTGGTTTAGACCTGGTTTGAGTCCTGGTTTAGTCCTGGTTTAGACCTGGTTTGGAGTCCTGGTTTAGTCCTGGTTTAGACCTGGTTTAGTCCTGGTTTAGTCCTGGTTTAGACCTGGTTTAGTCCTGGTTTAGACCTCTGGTTTAGTCCTGGTTTAGTCCTGGTTTAGTCCTGGTTTGTCAGTTTTTATAATAATTTCTTGTGTGTTTTTCAGACTGAATCATGAGGTCAGTGTTCTTCAGCAGCAGCTCCAATCTCTGCAGAGAAACAGCCAATCAGAGCAGAGGGAAGGATCCAGGAGCCAATCAGAGCAGAGGGAAGGATCCAGGAGCCAATCAGAGCAGAGTCCAGGAGCCAATCAGAGCAGAGGCCAGCCAATCAGAAGCAGTGTTCAATGGTACTAACTAAGTCTGATATTAGTTTGAATTGTAAATGAAGATTTCTGTAGGATTTATAATCACTGAGGCCTAAAAACAAATTTAAAATGACGAACGGTGCAGAACATGATTTAAACCAAAACATTCTACAGATTAGATTTGTCTCTGATCCTTCTCGTTCCTCCTCAGACCGTCCTGCTTCCATCAGAGAGTAAGAAGAGACAGACTTCGACTCAAGATGAAGGTGAGAACATTTCATCCGTTCATCGAATCAGAACAAAGCATTTATCTCCCCTTCATTTGTATTTCGAACCGCTTTATCTCCTCAGGCTCGTCTCTGGTTCAGTCCGGTCTAAACCCAGACACAGACCTGGTCCTGGTCTCGGCCCAGGACTTCCTCAGTCTCCAGCAGCAGATCCTGGACTCTCTGTGTCTCCTCAAGACCATTATAGACCACAGACTGAAGACCAGGACTGATCCAGACCAGGACCGGACTCTACGGGACCAGGACCGGACTCTGCGGGACCAGGACCGGACTCTGTGGGACTGTGAGAGAGACTGAGGCGGGTTCTGAAGGAGGCCCATGGTCTTTGCTGCAGATTCAGACAGACAGAACAAACCGATCATAAAAAAGGTGAGACTGGAACAAATTTAACCAAAAATACATTTCATTTTCCTCAAATTAACTTAAAGAGAAAAGAAAAGAGTCACTTTAAAAACGGACTTGACTAAAAACAATATCCAACAGTGACTTTTATTTTCAAAAGTAGAGACTCCCTTTAGAAGAAAAAAAAAACATCATCAAAAACTAATCATTTTGAAAAACCTTCATTTCTTTAGAATGCTTTTTTTTACATTTTCTTTTTAATTATGTTTTCTCGTTACATTCTACAAAAATAATTCTCAAAGCATCTGACTTTATAACAACAACTAATTTCTCTTTGTTTAGAAACATAAGTCCTTTTGAAATTAAAAAAAATAATTTCACAAAAGCCTTAACAATAATAAAGATAAATGGTTCCTCTATTATTCCCTTTTTTAATCTGAAGTTTTTCATTTATTTATTTTGTTTTATTTTGTTTACAGTATTTGACTTTTTTCTCAAATTATAAATTATGTATTTTTAACTTTTTCTAAATAAAACACTTTTAAATACAACTTTTTTGCCAATTTTTAAAGCTTTGATAAAATTGATATAAATTTTTTTTTACATTTTACTCTAAAATGTCCAGTTTCAGATATTTTCTCTTCTTTCTTTATTATAACTGTGTCTTTGTCTGTTTCTTTATATTTTCTGGATGCGTATTCTTCTCTGTGTTTATGATTCTTTGTTTTTATGAATATTTTGCCGTTCAGGTGGAGGGTCTGACGGAGGAAGTGTCGTCTCTTCGTCTGAAACTCTAGAAACGAGACCAGACTCTGAAGACTGACCCTCGAGACTCTGCAAAGTTCCAACAAAACCAAAGACGCCATGGAGCTGTTCATCCTCGGACAGCGTCGGTTCCTCTCTCGCTCTCATTATCTATGCTTCTGTCATTAATAGTAAATATAAATACTAAAAATAAAAAATATATAAACAGCTTCCTATTGATTTGAATGGGACACATTTCAAACCCTTTAATTTTATCTTTATTCCTTTAGTGTCGAGGACCAGGGACGTCTTGAGAAAAGCCAAGACCAACCTCCAGGTGAGTTTAGATCAGTTTTTACCCACAATCCCTCTGTTTCTGTCACATTTTCCTTTGACTTAAACTTTCTGTTTGAGCGTCTTCAGGAGAATGAGTTCAGACTCTGTTCCCTTCGCTCTGTTTCCTCTCCTCCTCCTTTGTTTCCCACAATTCCTTTCACAAATAAAGGTACGGACCCTGTTTGTGGGTTTGATGTGTTTTAACTGTATTTGATTGAAAACTGCTTGAACATAAAGATATAGATATAAATGAAATCAAAGTCTTTACATTTTGGCTTCACTTTAAGTTTGTGTATCTTTTTAAATTAGTGAATACATGGACTTTTCCATAAAAAGCTCAAATAATAACAGAAAAAAGCCATTAATTTATTTAACTTTAAAAGGTAATAAAAACATAAGCCTGAATAAATAAAATGAATGTTTTTTTTATGTTTCAATTTTTTCATGTAATATAAGCATATAAATAAGTTATATTTTTCTCACATTTTATTAGAATGACGACGCATTAAAAAAGCCTAAATGAAAGTGTTTCCAATTAATTTTTATGAGACTAAAAATGTGAATAATTTAAGAATATCTGTGAGAACTATTACAAGAGTATTACAAAAATGTTTCTTCAGAAGTTACTCGAAAGTCTTAGATAAGTCTTAAATAAAGTTTAAAACCGTTTTTCCACAAATGTTTACTGATGTACTATGTACTATTTACTGATGAAAAAAATAAATTAAAAAACACAATACAAAATCTAAAATCAGAGTTTTGATCTTTTGCAGTAAAACCTGAAATCTAAGCATTTCTTTTGATTTTTTTTAATAACATTAAGATTAACTTTAACATTTTTAAATCTAGACTTTTTCACTCAGTTTTCTTCATCATTTGACATTTTATGACTTTAATTTTTCCTGTTTATTTTGTTATATTTGTGACTGAGCCCCTCTTTGTAAACGAACTGAGCTTAACTCAGTCTAAATCTTATCATTTTGTAATTTCAGGTGAAACGAGGGGACGTCCCGGTGGCAGCTTCATGAACTCACCTCTACCTCCTGCTCTCCTCAAACAGCGCCACCTACAGGCCTCTGGTCACTCTCAGGCGTCGACACAATCATTTTAATCTCAAACCAAAGTCCTTCCTGCTGCACGAAGAAAACAGCCATCGTTTCATAGATTTATAGATTTATAGTTTGTTAAAGTTAGATTTGAGTAGATTTTAAATCCGTAGAGAATCACTGTGTGGAGTTTTATATTAAACTGATGCCTTTAGATCAAACAGTGTTAAACAGAAAAAGGGTTTTACAAAGAGTTTAATGAAAAACGGACACAAAAAGAGGCCAGACGTCTCTGAGAAAGGGATTTGTTTTAAAGTTTTGGTTTGACTGGGACAGAGGAAAAGTTTTAATCAAAGTTTTTGGTGTAAAGTCAAACTGTCACAAAAAAGGCACTTTTCTGGACAAATAAAAGTCAAAATAAAAATTGTGAAGAGGCAACATTGCCACAAATACTTAAAAAAGATACGATTTGTCAAATTAGTTTGAACTTGTTTAACATTAACAGAAATTGCTGAATAAAGTTTTAATACAGTTCCCTTCACTTTTGAAAGACATCACAACATAAATTAAAACTCTTATATATAATACATAATACAAGATAATGTAAAAAGATTTGTTGAACTATTTAAATGAACTGAACCAAAGGTAAAGTATCCATAACCAACATTAAAGTCTAAATAAATCTGAATCATCTAAACCTGCTTTTGGTCTGATTCTGGTCTGATCCAGTTTCTCGTTAAATCTCTATAAAACCCAGTCTGTGTTGGTCCTGAGCATTTACCTCAAACTGATCCAGGTTTAATCTCAGTTTGAACAGATTTATTTCACTGTGACAGTCTCATCAGTTTTATTTATGTTTCCTGTTTTTGCTGAAGCTGCCTCTGAACTTTTACTGAAAATATGCAGAAAATCTTTGTTTTTTGTGCAATAAGACTTTTCCTGCTTCGGTCGAGGGTTTTAAAGGGTTTTGCATGAGGTTTTTATTGTTTCTTAGTAAAATATTTTGGGAGAAAAGCTTTTCAATAAAAGAACTGAAGCTGATTTGATTCATGTCTTTTTTTTCTCTGTGTTTTTATTTTTAAATAAAAAGGAAGAAGCAGAGACAATGGTTTAAGTCAGGTTCTTAATAATAATATTGAACATAAACATTATCAAAACCTGTTCCTATTATTTCCAAATGTGAGTTACCAATGCTATGAAATACTGGATAAATTAATTTGTTATTGTTATTATGGATTATGTAAAAATATTGTTGAAATACATTTTGGCTGTAATTTCAGTGATCACCAGCAGGAGGCGTCAGACTCCAACAAACCGAACACAGATCCATCAAAAGTTTAATGACATGTTTTTTATAACCATCATGAACTGCTCAATAATCTATATACACTTATTTTGATATGATCTTTGTTTTATATATTATCTATATTAGAGATACATTAAAACCTAAATATAATTTTTGCCTTTATTTATTGAAATGTTTTTGTTTTTCTTTTTTTTTATTTTAGGCAAATTCTAATCTTCTTTATATTCTAGATTCCAATAATTTATTTCAAAATTCTCCTCTGTATTATTTATTATTTCCCACCATGTTCTAATGCATAAATCTTTATTTTACTACAGTTTTATTCAATATTTTTTCTGCCCTCGTTGATACGCCGCTGCGTCGTGACGTCACGCCTCGGACCTGACGCAGTGACGTAGTGACGCACGGAAACGCCGTGTTCCGCTCAGTGCCGTGTTTCGAAGCGGTTTTAGTCAAAGTCGGAGCCAAGTCACGGCTGTCAGCGCTTATTTCAGGATGAAAACTCAAAAAACACACAGATTTTACTATTTATTATCTTAAAATTCAACGTGAACGGCGTTTTAAAACCGTTTAAAGACGCTTTGAAGCCGCGCACAAACGCAGACAGACGTTAGCTCCTCAGCAGCATTTCCAGATGTTTTCTCGATTTTACCACCGTCTTTTTGGCTCAAAAGTGGACTTTTATGGATCTAACAGAGTTTCGATTTGACCAAAAACCATGTGGAGATCAATATAACGCCGTTTAAAAGCTGTCAGTGATGTTAAACTGCGTTAAAAACTACATTCGTTTGCATTTTCCGCGTTTGGGAAGCGTCCAAAGCTGAATTATTTTAAGCGGATTTTTTTTTCACAACAAAACGAAGCATGAAGAAAAGTGAAAACAAGAACAAGAGGAAGCTGAGCTGCAGTGAGGCTCAGGGAGAGGCTGCAGACGGAAAAGAGCAGGTAAGAACCGGAAAAACACTCAAACTCATGCATATTCAGTCAGTGCGGAGATATTTACTGCGAAAAGACCTTCAAATCCATCTTTGGAGGCTTTTTCATGTGTTTCAGAGCCACGTCTGCAGCTGTCACTGAGGAAAACCAGTTAAAGACTGTATTTAGAGACATTTAAGAATCTGCAGGTGTTGGATGAGGACAGTGTTTCCTGAACCTGAACTTGACTTATTCTGATCTGAAATCGGTCTAAATCTACAAACAATGGCTTTAAAGAGAGAATAAGCTTTCAATGGATCCATAGAGACAATACAAGTAGAGTTTGTAGATCTTAGAAGTTAAACTGGACTAGACTATAATAATACACAGTGGAAGGGCCATTTTAAAAGGCTTTATGTTTAAACAAATCAGTGCCATTATTAAACAGACTGAACCTGATATTTTTTCTTCTTTTTGGAAAAATGGTTTAAACCCAAATAGTTTATTGTAAGGGATTGTAATAGATGAGAACCTCTATTCAGGAACAGAAAAGGTCGACACTTGTCACATGACGTTCCAGGAAGTTTAATAGCTGCAGATAAAGTGTATTTTCAGCTGAATATGTCTTTTAACAGAGAAACAGCTGAAAAAAGAAAAGCATCAACAGAGAAAAGGGAGGCAACGTAAAACACAGATAAATACTGTCAATTCAATCACATAATGTTTAACGAGGAGGAGATAATTGTCGTCCTGACGCTGAAGTCACAGCTAAGCTAACGCTAAACTCTAAACTTCAGTTTGGTCAAATGGATTAGTATTTTGTGGATTTATTTTTTAATAAAAGAGAAGCAGGAGAGGTCCCTAGACTGATTTTGGAGGAGAGTCTGAGACGGGGACAAAAAAAGAACATCAGGGAGTGGAGAGTTAAAGGTGAATAATCTGGTCTCAGGTGTGAGTTTATACCTGTTCCAGCTGCAGTAGAGTCATGTTGAACAGGAGCTCTCTCTGTTTGTTACTGATTAAACCTGTTGGACTCAGGATCCTCTGAACTGAGACAAACTGAGGCTTAATGAAGCGTAATGAGACCAGACCTGGACTAAACCTGTTCCATAAAGATTTCCTGATGATATAATTCTGTTTCTGTGACGCTGTTCGTCCAGTTTTCGTTCTCATCTCGTGTTTTTGTGGCTCAGACTCTTCAGAACAGCCTCGGGTCTGAACCGAGGCAGAAGCAGCTGTTTGTGAGTGTTTTTTATCAGAAACAGCAGTGAGACCGTAAACTGAGGAATGTGACAGGAGTCGACCTGCTCAGACTCACAGCCGGAGGTCTGTTACGTCATGACATCACTACAGCACAGAATCATCACTGAGGAAACGAACGGGGTTTATCCCCAACACCAAACTGCACAGGCAACAAGCGCATAACTGTTATTTATATAATCAGTGTTTCTGACGATGATCTTTGCCGGCTCTATCAATACCGATAGTGATTAATCTATTATTAAATTAGTTAAGAATAAGAAAGAATAAGAAACCCTTTCTTAGTCCCACTGCAGAGAACAGAGAGCAGCAATTTAAACTATTCTAAGACAAGATCAACCCAAATAGACTATACATATGCACAATATATGGATATGAATAAATAGTAAGAAAGAGTCAATTGCAGATTGTTTAATAGTTATGGCACAAATGTTGTGCGATTATTTTAATTATTGATTAATCTGATTAGTTTTTGTAGTAAAAACATTACAGTGAGACTCGGAGCTGGGTCTGACTCGGTCGCTCTGCAGTTCATCAGATTAAAGTTTAATCCTAATCTGAGTCACTCACAGCTGCATCACTCCATCATCTGTAACATTACACGCCTCTGACACGGACCAGACCACACGCCTCTGACACGGACCAGACCACACGCCTCTGACACGGACCAGACCACACGCCTCTGACACGGACCAGACCACACGCCTCTGACACGGACCAGACCACACGCCTCTGACACAGACCAGACCACACGCCTCTGACACGGACCAGACTCTGACACGGACCAGACCACACACCTCTGACACGGACCAGACCACACGCCTCTGACACGGACCAGACTCTGACACGGACCATGAGACCCACGCCTCTGACACGGACCAGACCACACGCCTCTGACACGGACCAGACCACACGCCTCTGACACGGACCAGACCACACGCCTCTGACACGGACCAGACTCTGACACGGACCAGACTCTGACACGGACCAGACTCTGACACGGACCAGATCACACGCCTCTGACACGGACCAGACCACACGCCTCTGACACGGACCAGACCACACGCCTCTGACACGGACCAGACTCTGACACGGACCAGACTCTGACACGGACCAGACTCTGACACGGACCAGACTCTGACACGGACCAGACTGAGACTGTGTTATTGCTGCTGTTCCTGAGCGGCGGCCATGTTGTTTTTATTTATAAGAGTAAAGAGTTGGTCTCAGTCGGTGGAAGAGTGTAATAAAGAGTCCATCCATCAGTGAGAGTCAGGTCCTGCTGAGGCCTGAAGGTCAGCGCTCAGGGTTGAACTCTTCTCTTCAGACGTCGTCTAAGCTTCTGTAAAAGTATGAACTGCATTTGATGAAGGTTCTTCTTTTTTTCTTTTTTTTTGAGTCAGATACTGAAACAAACTAATGCTTTTCACACGTTTTATACCCAAACTTAAAAAAAAGGTCAAACTGGACCAATTCTTCACCACAAAACACTAATACATTACATTAAATCAAGGTTTAGAGCTGAAACTTTTCTCTTTGTAGTTTCTCGTTGTAGACTGTAGTGATCCTGTAATTATCTCTGTCTCATTAAACACTGAAGCATCACCAACATTTATCCATGTTTCATTTGCTGCTGTTTCTCTATTTTTATCTTTTTTTGAGCTGTTTCTCTGTAAAATAAGACATATTTCCAACAGAATAACCCATTTCCTTGGTTTATTTCCTTGTTCCTTCGTTGTTGACATCAGTGTCGACCAATGGGAGCGCTCCTTTTACCTGAAGTGAGCTGTGATTGGACAAAATCCTGCTGTGGACTGATCATTCTCATCTATTAAAATCCTTAAGTTTGGAGATAATGACTGAAAATAAAATCCTAAATAAAGCCCAACAGTTGATATTGTTCAAATATTAAAGACTAGAACGCTGCTGTTGCCGGGCAGATTACATCATTACATCATCACTGATTAAAAACATGTGTCGACTCGATTAAATCACATCAAACAGAAACTGCTCCAGACTTTATTCACTAAGTTTGTCTTTATTGTGTTTTTTTTCGGTGGGTTTTGTGAATGATCTGATTTTCTGTTTCTGTCGTTTCTCGATCGATTAAATCTTTTATTTTTGTGTGTGTTTTTTCAGCTAAAGGACTTCTCGGCGCCGCTGCTTTTCAGGAAACTCAGTAATCCAGACCTGTCTCCAGCCGCCGCCAAGACCAAGACCAGACTGAACCGACAACTGAGCCAGGACGAGACCAGAACCAAGACCAGGACCATGACAGGTACAGACCAGGACCAGACCAGGACTATGACCTGTGACACTTCCAGGAGGTTAAGGGACTCTGGAGGAGTTCGTACCCAGGAACAGAGCCTCTCTCCTGGGCACAGTGTCAGGAGTGAGTCCCTTTGGACTTCCAGGCCGTCAGAGACTCGAGTAAAACCCCTTCAAGACCAAGAAACAGTTTTTTAAATTGAAAGGAATCATTGAGTCCAGAGTTCACCTGAGGACGTGTTCTTAATCCGGCTCCAATCTAATCCCACTCAAATGTTCAGATTATTCCCCACAAACAGCGTCATGTGAGAGAATCGTTTCATATAATCTCTGCTGCAGCTGCGCTTTTGGCTCAGAAACAGGACACAGGCCAAGTCTGTGGGAAACCAGGTCCTGATTTCAACATTCAAATGTATTTGTGACTGTAAGAAAAAGCAGTGTCCAGATATTTCAAGGAATTATCTAGTCTTGAGTAAATGTGGCCAGTGAAAAAACACTTTTAGAACAAACCATTGAGTCTGTAACTTCAGAAACTCAGGGAAGAGTCACACAGAAGGGATTCAGGAAATTCTGTTCCTTATTTATACAACCACCGAACTGGTGATTTAAACAGGTTTTAGATGGATTTAAACAAGTTTTAGATAGATCTGAACAGTTTTCTGTAATCTGTGTCCTTCAGGGAAACAGCTGCTGCCTCTGTCCTGCAGCCTCCACAGTCAGCTCTCGTCTGGGACTGGACCCGGACCTGGACCCGGACCTGGACTCTCTGGGTCTACAGAGGGGAACCTACTGAGGATGAGGAGCCTGGCTCTGGGACAGTCTGCTCCGTCCCTCACAGCTCTGGTCAGTGTCTGTCAGTACAGTGTGTGTCCACCAGGGGCAGCACTAACACCTGTCAGTACAGTGTGTGTCCACCAGGGGGCAGCACTAACACCTGTCAGTACAGTGTGTGTCCACCAGGGGGCAGCACTAACACCTGTCAGTACAGTGTGTGTCCAGCAGGGGGCAGCACTAACACCTGTCAGTACAGTGTGTGTCCACCAGGGGCAGCACTAACACCTGTCAGTACAGTGTGTGTCCACCAGGGGCAGCACTAACACCTGTCAGTACAGTGTGTGTCCACCAGGGGCAGCACTAACACCTGTCAGTACAGTGTGTGTCCACCAGGGGGCAGCACTAACACCTGTCAGTACAGTGTGTGTCCACCAGGGGCAGCACTAACACCTGTCAGTACAGTGTGTGTCCACCAGGGGGCAGCACTAACACCTGTCAGTACAGAGTCTGGTTCAAACACACTTTGATAAAAGGCAGTAATATTTGGATGTGTTTAAGCTGATCCTGGAGTGAGATAAATAAACCCAACACCAGAGTCTGAGGAACATCCAGATCATGAAGCACCACCAGGTTTGAGATGAACTCAGCTTGACCTCAGTGTTGTGGAGGTCTGTAGACGACCCTCAAACACTGAACCCAAGCAACAGTTCACCGTGAAGCATAGTGGCCTCCTCTCTCCTAGTCTCCTCTCCTCTCTCCTAGTCTCCTCTCCTCTCTCCTAGTCTCCTCTCTCCTCTCCTCTCTCCTAGTCTCCTCTCTCCTAGTCTCCTCTCCTCTCTCCTAGTCTCCTCTCCTCTCTCCTCTCCTCTCTCTAGTCTCCTCTCTCCTCTCCTCTCTCCTTGTCTCCTCTCTCTCTCTCTCTTTGTCTCTCTCTCCCCCCTCTCCTTGTCTCCTCTCCTCTCCTCTCTCTCTCTTAGTCTCCTCTCTCTCTCCTCTCTCCCTAGTCTTCCTCTCCTCTCTCCTAGTCTCCTCTCTCCTCTCCTCTCTCCTGTCTCCTCTCCTCTCCTCTCTCCTAGTCTCCTCTCTCCTCTCCTCTCTCCTAGTCTCCTCTCCTCTCTCCTAGTCTCCTCTCTCCTAGTCTCCTCTCCTCTCTCCTAGTCTCCTCTCCCCTCTCCTCTCTCCTCTCCTCTCCTCTCTCCTCTCTCCTAGTCTCCTCTCCTCTCTCTCCTAGTCTCCTCTCTCCTCTCCTCTCTCCTGTCTCCTGTCTCCTTTCTCCTCTCTCCTCGTCTCCTCTCTCCTCTCCTCTCTCCTAGTCTCCTCTCTCCTAGTCTCCTCTCCTCTTGCTGAATGACTCACAGACTGCAGAGTCCTCTGTTGAACTCACTGCAGTGAATGTTTTTCTCTGAACACACTCACTGTCTCCTCACTGTCTCCTCACTGTCTCCTCACTGTCTCCTCACTACCTCCTCACTGTCTCCTCACTGTCTCCTCACTGTCTCCTCACTGTCTCCTCACTGTCTCCTCACTACCTCCTCACTGTCTCCTCACTGTCTCCTCACTGTCTCCTCACTGTCAGCCAGCCCCAGGTCACATGACCCTGATTGCCGCGGGTCACATGACTCAGTGTTGTTTATGTAGATGATTTTAAACATGTTTTATTTTAATTGAACACAAATAAAACTTGATAAATGAGCTTCAGTGTGGGTTAGCACCTGGAGTTAGTGCCAGGTTTAGACCTGGTTTAGACCTGGTTTAGTCCTGGTTTAGTCCTGGATTAGACCTGGTTTAGACCTGGTTTAGACCAGGTTTAGTCCTGGTTTAGACCTGGTTTAGACCTGGTTTAGACCTGGTTTAGACCTGGTTTAGACCTGGTTTAGACCTGGTTTAGTCCTGGTTTAGTCCTGGTTTAGACCTGGTTTAGACCTGGTTTAGTCCTGGTTTAGACCTGGTTTAGACCTGGTTTAGTCCTGGTTCAGTCCTGGTTTAGACCTGGTTTAGACCTGGTTTAGACCTGGTTTAGACCTGGTTTAGACCTGGTTTAGTCCTGGTTTAGACCTGGTTTAGACCTGGTTTAGTCCTGGTTTAGACCTGGTTTAGACCTGGTTTAGTCCTGGTTTAGTCCTGGTTTAGACCTGGTTTAGTCCTGGTTTAGACCTGGTTTAGACCTGGTTTAGTCCTGGTTTAGTCCTGGATTAGACCTGGTTTAGACCAGGTTTAGTCCTGGTTTAGACCTGGTTTAGTCCTGGTTTAGTCCTGGTTTAGACCTGGTTTAGTCCTGGTTTAGACCTGGTTTAGTCCTGGTTTAGACCTGGTTTAGTCCTGGTTTAGACCTGGTTTAGACCTGGTTTAGACCTGGTTTAGTCCTGGTTTAGACCTGGTTTAGTCCTGGTTTTGACCTGGTTTAGTCCTGGTTTAGACCTGGTTTAGTCCTGGTTTAGTCCTGGTTTAGACCTGGTTTAGTCCTGGTTTAGTCCTGGTTCTGAGACATAATCTTTACTAAACACAAGAGTTAATCGAGTTAAATAAAAGCAGAAGACATTTGTTCATAAACAGAGCAGAGTGAGAGATGAATGCAGAGAAAGAAGGGTCTGCTCCATTCATTCTCTCTGCTGCGCTCTGATTGGCTCAGCCCCTCCTCTCTGCTGCGCTTTGATTGGCTCAGCCCCTCCTCTCTGCTGCGCTCTGATTGGCTTAGCCCCTCCTCCTTGCTCTTCTCTGATTGGCCGAGGCCTCGCTCTGATGACACACAGAGGAGTGTGCATGAGAGCAGTGCACGTCTCACAGAAGAACAACAGAGACCGGACGAGCCTCAGAGACTGGACCAGGTCTGGACCAGGTCTGGACCAGGACCAGGTCTAAAGGAATTCTGTTGTTTCTGACAGAGGCTGGTTTTAACTGGATTTAATTCAAACAAAAGACGAGGATCACTGGTGGATTTATGAATGGATCTGAGGCTTTTAACAGGATTTCACCGGGACTAGACTAGTACTACATCTGGACTAGACCAGTACTACATGTGGACTAGAGCAGGACTACATCTGGACTAGACTAGTACTACATCTGGACTAGACTAGTACTACATCTGGACTAGACTAGTACTACATCTGGACTAGACCAGTACTACATGTGGACTAGAGCAGGACTACATCTGGACTTGACTAGTACTACATCTGGACTAGACTAGTACTACATCTGGACTAGACCAGTACTACATGTGGACTAGAGCAGGACTACATCTGGACTTGACTAGTACTACATCTGGACTAGACTAGTACTACATCTGGACTAGACCAGTACTACATGTGGACTAGAGCAGGACTACATCTGGACTTGACTAGTACTACATTTGGACTAGACTAGTACTACATCTGGACTAGACCAGTACTACATGTGGACTAGAGCAGGACTACATCTGGACTTGACTAGTACTACATTTGGACTAGAGCAGGACTACATCTGGACTAGACTAGTACTACATCTGGACCAGACTAGTACTACATTTGGACCAGACTAGTACTACATTTGGACTAGAGCAGGACTACATCTGGACTAGACTAGTACTACATCTGGACTAGACTAGTACTACATCTGGACCAGACTAGTACTACATTTGGACTAGAGCAGGACTACATCTGGACTAGACCAGTACTACATCTGGACTAGACTAGTACTACATCTGGACTAGACTAGTACTACATCTGGACTAGAGCAAGACTACATCTGGACTAGACTAGTACTACATCTGGACTAGAGCAAGACTACATCTGGACTTGACTAGTACTACATCTGGACTAGACTAGTACTACATCTGGACTAGAACAGGACTACATCTGGACTAGACTAGTACTACATCTGGACTAGACTAGTACTACATCTGGACTAGACTAGTACTACATCTGGACTAGACTAGTACTACATTTGGACTAGAGCAGGACTACATCTGGACTAGACTAGTACTACATCTGGACTAGACTAGTACTACATCTGGACTAGACCAGTACTACATCTGGACTAGACTAGTACTACATCTGGACTAGACTAGTACTACATTTGGACTAGAGCAGGACTACATCTGGACTAGACTAGTACTACATCTGGACTAGACTAGTACTACATCTGGACTAGACTAGTACTACATCTGGACTAGAGCAGGACTACATCTGGACTAGACTAGTACTACATCTGGACTAGACTAGTACTACATCTGGACTAGACCAGTACTACATCTGGACTAGACTAGTACTACATTTGGACTAGAGCAGGACTACATCTGGACTAGACTAGTACTACATCTGGACTAGACTAGTACTACATCTGGACTAGAGCAGGACTACATCTGGACTAGAGCAGGACTACATCTGGACTAGAGCAGGACTACATCTGGACTAGACTAGTACTACATCTGGACTAGAGCAGGACTACATCTGGACTAGACTAGTACTACATCTGGACTAGAGCAGGACTACATCTGGACTAGAGCAGGACTACATCTGGACTAGAGCAGGACTAAACCAGGACTAAACTAGGTCTAAAGCTGGACTAAACCAGGACTAAAGCCGGACTAAACCAGGACTAAACCAGGTCTAAAGCTGGACTAAACCAGGACTAAAGCTGGACTAAACCAGGACTAAACCAGGACTAAAGCCGGACTAAACCAGGACTAAACCTGGTCTATATCAAGACTCAAGTAAGGTTTAATCATGACTAAATCTCATCTAAATGTGGACCAAAGTCTGAACAAAAACTTGGGCTCAATCTTTGATCAGGACTAAACCATTTGGACCAGACCAAGAATAAACTAGGACTAAGACCAGGGTTAAAACCAGGTCAAAACCAGGACTAAACCAGGACTCAACCGGGACTAAAGTGGAACCAAAGCAGGACTACATTAGGTCTAATCTGGAACTGAACATGACTAGAGTAGGCCTTAACCAATGAGGTAAAATAATAATCCAGGACTAAACCAGGACTAAACCAGGACTAACCCAGGACTAAACCAGGACTAACCCAGGACTAAACCAGAACTAACCCAGGACTAAACCAGGACTAACCCAGGACTAACCCAGGACTAAACCAGAACTAACCTAGGACTTTACTTCACTTCTGTGGATTAGACGAGATCCAAACCTGGTCCTGGACCTGGTTTTTGTTCCTCAGACTTCGCTGGACTTCGTTAGACATCATTAGACTTCTTTGGACTTCGTTAGACTTCGTTAGACTTTGTTGGACTTTGTTAGACTTTGTTAGTCCTTGTTAGACCTCGTTAGACTTCATTAGACCTCATTAGACTTTGTTGGACATCGTTGGACTTCGTTAGACCTCGTTAGACTTCATTAGACCTCGTCAGACTTTGTTGGACTTTGTTAGACTTCGTTAGTCCTTGTTAGACCTCGTTAGACTTCATTAGACCTCATTAGACTTCGTTAGACCTCGTTAGACCTCGTTAGACCTCGTTAGACCTCGTTAGGCCCTGATCCAGCTGAAGACTTCTGGAACGTGTTGGAAACATGTTGGAGGAGTGTGTGGAAAGAGTCTGAGGCTCTGGAAGGTTTTGAACAGGTTTTGCGAGGATCTGTGAGACATGGACGACTCGAGTATTCTGAGGAGGAGGGGGCTTCAGGTGAGGCTCACTTTTACTGAATCAAACTAAACAGACTCAGAGGGTCCTCGGACTCAGAGGGTCCTTGGACTCAGAGGGTCCTCGGACTCAGACTCAGAGGGTCCTCGGACTCAGAGGGTCCTTGGACTCAGACTCAGAGGGTCCTCGGACTCAGACTCAGAGGGTCCTCGGACTCAGACTCAGAGGGTCCTCGGACTCAGACTCAGAGGGTCCTCGGACTCAGAGGGTCCTCGGACTCAGAGGGTCCTCGGACTCAGAGGGTCCTTGGACTCGGACTCAGAGGGTCCTTGGACTCGGACTCAGAGGGTCCTTGGACTCGGACTCAGAGGGTCCTCGGACTCAGAGGGTCCTCGGACTCGGACTCAGACTCAGACTCAGAGGGTCCTCAGACTCAGAGGGTCCTCGGACTCAGAGGGTCCTCAGACTCAGAGGGTCCTTGGACTCAGACTCAGAGGGTCCTTGGACTCAGAGGGTCCTCGGACTCGGACTCAGAGGGTCCTCGGACTCAGACTCAGAGGGTCCTCGGACTCAGACTCAGAGGGTCCTTGGACTCAGAGGGTCCTCGGACTCAGACTCAGAGGGTCCTCGGACTCAGACTCGGACTTGGACTCAGAGGGTCCTCAGACTCAGAGGGTCCTTGGACTCAGAGGGTCCTCGGACTCGGACTCAGAGGGTCCTCGGACTCAGACTCAGAGGGTCCTCGGACTCGGACTCAGAGGGTCCTCAGACTCAGAAGGTCCTCGGACTCGGACTCAGAGGGTCCTCAGACTCAGAGGGTCCTCGGACTCAGACTCAGAGGGTCCTTGGACTCAGAGGGTCCTCGGACTCAGAGGGTCCTCGGACTCGGACTCAGACTCAGACTCAGAGGGTCCTCAGACTCAGAGGGTCCTCGGACTCAGAGGGTCCTCAGACTCAGAGGGTCCTCGGACTCAGACTCAGAGGGTCCTTGGACTCAGAGGGTCCTCGGACTCAGAGGGTCCTCGGACTCAGACTCAGACTCAGAGGGTCCTCAGACTCAGAGGGTCCTCGGACTCAGAGGGTCCTTGGACTCAGACTCAGAGGGTCCTCGGACTCAGACTCAGAGGGTCCTTGGACTCAGAGGGTCCTCGGACTCAGAGGGTCCTCGGACTCGGACTCAGACTCAGAGGGTCCTTGGACTCAGAGGGTCCTCGGACTCAGAGGGTCCTCGGACTCGGACTCAGACTCAGAGGGTCCTCAGACTCAGAGGGTCCTCGGACTCGGACTCAGAGGGTCCTCAGACTCAGAGGGTCCTCAGACTCAGAGGGTCCTTGGACTCAGACTCAGAGGGTCCTCAGACTCAGAGGGTCCTTGGACTCAGACTCAGAGGGTCCTCAGACTCAGAGGGTCCTTGGACTCAGACTCAGAGGGTCCTTGGACTCAGACTCAGAGGGTCCTCGGACTCAGACTCAGAGGGTCCTTGGACTCAGAGGGTCCTCGGACTCGGACTCAGAGGGTCCTTGGACTCAGACTCAGAGGGTCCTTGGACTCAGACTCAGAGGGTCCTCGGACTCAGACTCAGAGGGTCCTTGGACTCAGAGGGTCCTCGGACTCAGACTCAGAGGGTCCTCGGACTCAGACTCAGAGGGTCCTTGGACTCAGACTCAGAGGGTCCTCGGACTCAGACTCAGAGGGTCCTTGGACTCAGAGGGTCCTCGGACTCAGACTCAGAGGGTCCTCGGACTCGGACTTGGACTCAGAGGGTCCTCAGACTCAGAGGGTCCTTGGACTCAGAGGGTCCTCGGACTCGGACTCAGAGGGTCCTCGGACTCAGACTCAGAGGGTCCTCGGACTCAGAGGGTCCTCAGACTCAGAGGGTCCTTGGACTCAGACTCAGAGGGTCCTCGGACTCAGACTCAGAGGGTCCTCGGACTCAGAACAAAACCAGGACAGAACCAGGATCAGCTCAGACCAAGCTCTGATCTACAGCCACAGGTCAGAGGTCATCACTGGAGCCTCTTAGTTTTAGTCTAGTCCTTGTCTGGTCCTGGTTTTAGTCTGGTCCTGGTCCTTGCCTGGTCCTGGTCTGGTCCTGGTCCTGGTCCTGGTCCTGGTCCTTGCCTGGTCCTGGTCCTGGTCTTGGTCTAGTCCTGGTCTGGTCCTGGTCCTTGCCTGGTCCTGGTCTAGTCCTGGTCTGGTCCTGGTCCATGCCTGGTCCTGGTCCTGGTTTTAGTCTGGTCCTGGTCCTTGCCTGGTCCTGGTCCTGGTCCTGGTCTGGTCCTGGTCCGTGCCTGGTCCTGGTCCTGGTCCTGGTCCTGGTCCTGGTCCTGGTCCTGGTCTTGGTCTAGTCCTGGTCTGGTCCTGGTCCTTGCCTGGTCTAGTCCTGGTCTAGTCCTGGTCTGGTCCTGGTCCATGCCTGGTCCTGGTCCTGGTTTTAGTCTGGTCCTGGTCCTTGCCTGGTCCTGGTCTAGTCCTGGTCTGGTCCTGGTCCATGCCTGGTCCTGGTCCTGGTTTTAGTCTGGTCCTGGTCTAGTCCTGGTCCTGGTCTAGTCCTGGTCTGGTCCTGGTCCATGCCTGGTCCTGGTTTTAGTCTGGTCCTGGTCTAGTCCTGGTCCTGGTCTAGTCCTGGTCTGGTCCTGGTCCATGCCTGGTCCTGGTCCTGGTTTTAGTCTGGTCCTGGTCCTTGCCTGGTCCTGGTCCTGGTCTAGTCCTGGTCTGGTCCTGGTCCATGCCTGGTCCTGGTCCTGGTTTTAGTCTGGTCCTGGTCCTTGCCTGGTCCTGGTCCTGGTCCTGGTCTAGTCCTGGTCTGGTCCTGGTCCATGCCTGGTCCTGGTCTGGTTTTAGTCTGGTCTTGTGTGGGTCAGAGACAATGGAGCAGTGTTGGGTCTGGATTCTATTGAAGTGATGTCATGGTCATGTGACTCACAGCCAAAGGACACAAGAGAGAAGGACACAAGAGACAAAGAGACAGGAGACAAGGACACAGGAGACAAGGACACAAGAGACAAAGAGACAGGAGAGAAGGACACGAGAGACAAAGAGACAGGAGAGAAGGACACGAGAGAAGGAGACAAGAAAGAAGGAGACAAGGAGACAGGAGACAAGGACACAGGAGACAAGGACACAGGAGACAAGGACACAGGAGACAAGGAGAGGACAGAGGTTTCGTTAAGGATGAGCTGAAGTTGAGCAGGTTTTTGTGAAAAGAATCTTTAACGAGAGAAGAACGTGATTCAAATTCAGCTTTTGTCCCAAAACAAGATCAAAAATATGAATAAACACAAGATTCTGATTTATTTCCACCGACGTCACTAATGGCTTCGTTTTAATTTGACCAGTCGCTCTGATTTTTATTTTGGTGCTGGTATTATTCATGTACCGTGTTGGAGTCAGTAAACAGATCAACTCTGGGTCTGCTTCAGTAAAAACAACTCAAACCAAAAAACGCTGGTTGGAATCTCCCACAGTTTGAATTCAGAGCTGAGCTTTTGACACAATTTGTTCTTTTCTAAACAAATATTCACAAATGAGGCGGATTAAGATGTAAATGTTCGGATTATATTTTCAAATATCTTTCTTTTATTTAACGTTATTCTGAAACAGAGGAGTCCAGTCAGTCCCATCAGACTGATCGGATTAAAACCAATACCGCTCGGGGCTTCTGCACATGCTCAGTACCGCTCGGGGCTTCTGCACATGCTCAGTACCGCTCGGGGCTTCTGCACATGCTCAGTACCGCTCGGGGCTTCTGCACATGCTCAGTACCGCTCGGGGCTTCTGCACATGCTCAGTACAGCTTGTGACGTCTTCTACAAGCAATCATTAATATTCTCATTAGCATCAGCAGCTATTATTAAAACAGACTCAGTGAGACGGCGCCCTCTGGTGGACAGACTCTGGTACTGCACTGCTCTGTGTTTACATCCAGATGAAGAAATGAGATTAAAGAACAGACACTTAAACTCCTTCCATTCTTTTGTGTTTCAGAAGGAGCTGAGTTTACCTCGACGCGGGAGTTTGTGAGTATCCCATCATCCTCTCTGTTTCTGCTTTAACACTGAACCACACTCGACCTGCAGCTGCTGCTAATTTAAATATTTACTGTAAGAGTTTTACACCGGAGCGAAGAGTAAAAGTAAGAATAAACTATTTAACTCTCTTTTTATCAATTTACAAAATAGAAAAGTGAGTAAAGAGACAAAAAGTCAGTTACTAAAAGCCTCAGTTTTAGAGTTTTTCTCAGAACAAAGAGTCTGGCCTGGTCTGGTCTGGGATTACATGGTCTGGTTTAGTCCAGTTTGGTCTGGTTTTGTCTGGGATTACGTGGTCTGGTTTAGTCCAGTTTGGTCTGGTTTTGTCTGGGATTACATGGTCTGGTTTAGTCCAGTTTGGTCTGGTCCGGTCTGGGATTACATGGTCTGGTTTAGTCCAGTTTGGTCTGGTCCGGTCTGGGATTACATGGTCTGGTTTAGTCCAGTTTGGTCTGGTTTTGTCTGGGATTACATGGTCTGGTTTAGTCCAGTTTGGTCTGGTTTTGTCTGGGATTACATGGTCTGGTTTAGTCCAGTCTGGTCTGGTTTGGTCTGGGATGAGGACAGCCTGTATCTGCCTCTGATTCAGGGTGAAAGGTCAGAGTTCACGGGGTTCATCGAGTGTGAACAGCTGAGAATGTGTGTGATATATTTAAAGCTGGCTCTGTTCTCTCTTTTGTTCGGGACAGAGCCGTGACATTTGGATTTTAATTTCAGTCTGTTTAAAGTTCACTGTAGAGTCCCGACCTCCAGGACCTGAGCCGGGGCTGGAGGTCTGTTACCCAGAGATAGTGCTCCGTCCCTGGGCTCAGTCTCAGCGTCCCCTCCTTGTTTTTGTGGAGGTCTGGATAAAACAATAACAGTTAAACCACACATATTTCAACATTTTGAAGCCAAATGTCAAAATGTTGCTTTGAAAACTGGCAGACTGGAAGACTTTTTAAGAAATATCAAGAAATACCAAGGAATATGTGCATAAACTCATGTAGATGTTTCCCTTTTGAATGCACATCAAGGTCAAATGTACTTTATTAAGTGCATTATATTTCAGATTTGCGTCATTCTGCTGTTGACTTCAGTTTAAAGAGACCGAGTATGACGTCAGCTTCTGTTTAATCAAATGTTCCTGGTCATACGTGTGAATTATAAACATGAGGTTAGAGCCATGAATAAACCTGATGAGTGTGTGTTTGAGCCGGAGTCCCGTGTCCTTCGGCTGCAGACGTCAGAGCCTTAAACTCTGCTGAATGTGCCTCTATCGTCTCTGAATCAGAGGCATGTGAGCTGCATTTAGCTCCTGCTCAAAACTCAGGAAGAAACAGGTCACTGCAGTAAACAAGACGTTTACGGGATTCATAAAGACGCAGGAAATTTATAAACATGTAGAAGATCGTGAGAGTTAGATATTTGTCTTAAACTGTAAATGTAGAGAAATTAACTGGGATTTAATCAAAACCAAATGTAACTGAGACGAGATGTAATGTCTGCAGATCTTCCTCAAATAAACCTTTAATCAGACACACCCATAGATATTCAAAAGTCCATGACCTGATTGTTTTTACAGTTCCATTTAGTTTTTCAGTGTAATCTCCTAAAGTTTATAGTAAAAATGAGACCTTAAGACGTGATCTAGTCTTTATAATGAAGGATTTTAATAGATGAGAATGATCAGTCCACAGCAGGATTTTGTCCAATCACAGCTCACTTCAGGTAAAAAGGAGCGCTCCCATTGGTCGACACTGATGTCAACAACGAAGGAACAAGGAAATAAACCAAGGAAATGGGTTATTCTGTTGGAAATACGTCTTATTTTACAGAGAAACAGCTCAAAAAAAGATAAAAAATAGAGAAACAGCAGAAAAAGAAACATGATTAAATGTTGGTGATGGTTTTAATGAGAAGGAGATAATTACAGGATCACTACAGTCTACAACAGTAAACTCCTAAATTCCATTTAATGCAACGTATTAATATTTTGTGAAAGAAAATTGGTCCAGTTTGACCTTTTTTCTAAAATAAAAAAAGCAGGAAACGCTGATGTCTCCGAAGTCTGGACGTTTTTTGGTTTTAGTGAAAAGAGAGAGACTTATTATTGGTGATGTTTGAAGCCTGTCTGTGTCGGTCCTCTTCTGTCTGTGTCTCCCCCGTCCCTCCTCGTCCCCCCTCTCTGAGTCTATTATCAGACTGAGATAAGCCCTCTCCCCTCACACACTCTTCATCCAGGAACAATAGGGACACAACACTCAGGCTGTGCCCAGGGACGGAGCTCTGTTCCTGGGGACAAACCTCAGCATGATCCCCTGTCAGTCTGGAGGTCTGAGGGAGACTCACTGAGCTTATACCCAACAAACAGGCACTATTTCTGGATAAAAAAACATTGTTGGGTCCCTTATCAGCCCGCGAGTCTGAAGGGAGGCGGGAAGTGAACTTTACCCAGGAATGGAGCACTATTTCTGGGTACGACCTTCAGAAAGATCCCTTGACGGTCTGGAAGTCTGAGGGGGGTAACTCCTGAGATTTGTTCCCGAAGAGAAGCACTGTTCCTGGACAAAGACACGAATGGAGCTCCTCGAACTAAAGAGGGTTCTTGCTCCCACTTAAGGAGCACTATTTCTGGGTACAAGCTTTGGCAGAGTCCCTAAGCTTCTGGAAGAGAGGTCTTCTCAAACTTTGACCCAGAGAAGAGGCACTGTTTCTGGGCATGTGCGGCCGCTGCGGGCCTTAAGGCTATGGAAGTCTGTATCTGGAAACATTTGCTGACTTTTTCTTGAGAATTATAGATTTCTTTTAAATTTCCAGACACTTTTAAAGGATCGATTGTGTGTTTCGTGGATTATTTTTGATGAAGGCCGTTCTAGGGAATGCTTTTGGATAAAAACTGAAGTCTATTTTTATCTGCCTCTGAGTCATGGATCTATAAACTGGGATTAACACATGATTAAACAGAAATGAAGAGAGACCGAGGAACGAGCCACAGCCGTGAACCTCAGGCTTCAGTAAGACTACTATTCTGTTAACCAGGTCTGAACCAGGTCTAAACCAGGTCTAAACCAGGTCTGAACCAGGTCTAAACCAGGTCTTAACCAGTTCTAAACCAGGTCTAAACCAGGTCTAAACCAGGTCTAAACCAGGTCTAAACCAGGTCTTAACCAGGTCTAAACCAGGACTAAACCAGGTCTAAACCAGGACTAAACCAG
>JAWCTZ010001009.1:0-26192 GCA_036850595.1 Rhyacichthys aspro | reverse complement strand
CTCTCTCCTCTCCCTCTCTCTCTCCTCTCTCCTCTCTCCTCTCTCCTCTCAGATGTAATGTCACTTCTCTTCCAGCAGGTGGCGGCAGTGCAGCGGTGTGTCACGGCGGACCGACTTTCTGTCACAGAAACAGAGATCTAGAGAACATAGACGAGACACATCCTGCTGTAACTGGACTCACTGACTCTGCACTGTTTCACTGTGAAATGATAAAAGCCTTATTGGACTCTAGTGTCAGATGTTGACACATCTCTGACCACTCAGCTCCTGGAAGTCTCGTCTGTAGAAACATCTGGAAACACTAACAAGCTCAACTCAATCATGACACAATATTTGCTGCAAACCCTACAATTCATCCAGTGTTTGTTGTGACAGAAAGAGACGTCTGGCTTATGCTTCCATTTTTGCGTTGTTTAATCCTGATACACTTTCATTTTTCATTCTTTTTTATAGTTTTATACGTCCTACTTTTTCTTTCAGCTCTTCATTTTCTTGTAATTGCTATAAATAATGCCACTAGACACTTGTATTTCCTTCAAGCAAACCCACATCTTGTTTTGACAGATGTTTATTACAGCCTTAACCCAGAGATAATTGTGATTCTAAAGAAAAACTCGCCTGTTTTTGGTCCTTGTCCTTTATTTGTTCTGCAGTGTCAGCAGCTGTGAGTCTGTTCTACGTGAAGCAGCTCTGTGTCAGACATTACCTCATCGTTTCGCTGTGATGTCACCCTTTTCTCTTCAGCTTCTCGCTCTCGTCTCCCTCGTTCTGCTGCTCTTCGTGTGTTTCTACGTCGTGTCCTGTCTTTTTCCCGATGTCACTGCTTACGCTGCAGCTCGGGACACATTCATCTACAGTAAACGCACGCTGCTGACACATGCATTTTGAAAGAAGACATGTCCAGGAACAGATTTATGGATGTACAGCATGTGCACATTGACATTCATTAAACTACACGACACCTTCAGTCACTTTTGTTCCTCATTAATATTTACATGTACACAGATTCATGACATGTGCAAACAAATGGCCAAACAACAAATGTTCCTGGTGAGAATTTGATTTGTGATGTCTTTTCTTGAAGGACAGTTTCTGGAGGCTGATGGGAAATATAATCCCTCAGACTTTACCCCCAGAAAGTGCCCAAACAACGAGTTAATACTGGCTTCAACACCATTCTTTGGCTCAGTTTAGAAAAAGATAAGATTCAGATTAGATATTTCAAGTGCTGGATGATACATGACCTGTCTTTAAATGGATTTGTATCAACACATCTTTGTTCAGTGGAAGTTTAAATATGAACATGGATTATTTTGTATTATTTGAAACAGTGTATTTGCTTTCTTCTTTCTTAAACATTCTCTGTCCTTTCTGATTATCTCTATCCACCAAAAAAAAAGTCTATTTCTAAAATTACACCTGTATAATTATAGTCTCAATACAAAAATAAAACTTGAATTCAGTTGAATTGAGTGATTTAAAAATGGTAAAGCAATCACATAATTTTGATGTGACATATGTGTGTTGTCCGTTTCATTTATTCTGCACCAAAACTGAAAACGATCCATTTAGTTCAAAGCCCTGGTCCAGAACGTTCACAGCTGCATTTTAAACTGCACCAAACACAACAAAGGTGCATTTTTTTAAGAAACACACTGATGCTGCTGTTAAACGTTGCATTTGACCTTCCTCAGAGCTTTATGTTTGTCCTCGGGTCATTTTTTTGTTGGACAATATTGTTTTGGTTCGTTTTTTCCGCTCTCGGGGAAACTAAACATTACATGACGTTCACTTGAGGTTCACATTTAAATCAAACTGTACCAGAGTTCATTTGGAAGTGCTCTGAGACCTCGGTCTTGAAGCGGTCTCGGTGCATGTTCATATGGAGCATTCACATTCATCCAAACATTTTGCACTAACACAGCAACCATCAGATTCTGTTTGAACCACACAACCTACCCTAAAGCTGCCTGAAAAGGTGACGTCTCAAGAGGCGGAATCACAAATACACGATCCTCTGGACTAAACGGAAACTTACACAATCGAGGAGGACAACTCAGACTAAACTATTCTGTAAAAAAGCCAGCCACTGACACATTACAGTCAACAAATAAACACAACCAAAATGAGATGGAGGGAATACTAACAACCAGTAAATAAACGTGTGCCATGTTGGATTTAGAGCTCTCTTTTTTTGCTGAAACCCAGTTACATAAACATGTGTCATACGTGTGAGGCCTGATCATGCTAAACGCTCCTCCCCAGACGGTCTCTAGTAAAAGTTAAAAACCCCTCGGTGCAGCAGCAGCAGCCGGAGCAGCTTCTGGAGGATATTGATTGTGGACTCGGGCTTGTGCTGTGTCTGAATCGCCCATTTCATTAAGCTCCACTGCTGCGGGTTTATTGGTCTGAAGGCGTGCAGCTCTGAGGGGAGATGTGTTTGGCTTATTGCTTTGGTGGAAGACAAGACGCAGGTTTATTGCTTAAAGTCTGCAGCCGACTGACGGTGAACCCAGTGGACGTCAGACAAACTATTGCTCTGTCCGTCTTCTGTTTCTAACGTTAGATGAAAGTAGGTCAGGATCAAGTGGAAAAACATAAGACTTTAACTTATAATATACTAAAAGGTCCATTACCTGTTTTTTTCCAGTTTCATTTAGTTTTTCAGTGTAATCTCCTAAAGTTTATTGTAAAAAGAATCATCTGAAAAAATCTGACCTTAAGATGTGATCTAGTCTTTATAATGAAGGATTTTAATAGATGAGAATGATCAGTCCACAGCAGGATTTTGTCCAATCACAGCTCACTTCAGGTAAAAAGGAGCGCTCCCATTGGTCGACACTGATGTCAACAACGAAGGAACAAGGAAATAAACCAAGGAAATGAGTTATTCTGTTGGAAATATGTCTTATTTTACAGAGAAACAGCTAATACTACAGCTAATTACAGGATCTTTACAGTCTACAACGATAAACTCACGATAAACGATAAAAGTTTCAGGTCAGCTCTAAACTTTGATTTAATGTAACGTATTAGTATTTTGTGGAGAAAACTGAAATAAAAAATACAAATAAAAGAAGCAGGATGTGAGAGTAGTCAAGGTTTAGTCCTGGTTTAGTGTCTTGTGTTAAGTCTTGGTACAATCCTAGGTCTAGTTCTGGTTTATTATCCTTGAAATATCCTTTAGTTTTAGACATTGTTTAGTCTCTCTATAAATAATAAACTTCTATTTTTGCCCCGTGACGAGAGGAAACCCACAATGTTATTCAAAATGTTGCCGCTTCACGTTAAATGTTGGGTTAAAATCAGTAAAAATGGCCCAAGCATTAGAGTCCTGTCTGTTCAAACTGAAGAATTTACACCCAACCAGAGAATCACACTTCCCGAGCTGCAGAAATCACTTTCCTGAAACAGTGTAATAAATGCGACTGTAAAAATAGTCTTCCTCTCTCGCAGTTCTCCGTCCCGCTCGTCTCATTTGTCTCTTCTGTTGCAGGGCCATTAAAATCATAATGAGGCTGTTGCCGTTTTTGGAGAGCCGGATAGAACGAGTCATTCTTCTCCATCTCGGAGGCTGAATAATTAAAAACGCGAAGGCTTTTGGAGAAAGAAGGGTTTATGTTTGAGATGGGAAGAGTGATGTTTAAAATAACCCGAACAGCGCCTCAGACGGAGGGATATCCAAGTGTGTGAGTTCACCGGGAACCACTGAATTGACTTTAAAAGGAGGCAGTGCGTCAAGCTAAAGTGCAAACCATTGAGGTGTCTGTTTGTGATAGATTCATCAGAGTTCTCAGGGTATTTAGCATCACTTTTTTTATTTTTAGTTTCCTGTTGAGGCCAGAGTGTCAGGTGTTAAATCACTTCTTAGACTGAGGATGCGTTTTTTCCCCTAAAACTGTAAAGCTGTGAGGAACATACTTGCCATTTGCTGAAGTAATATGTGTTTTGACTTCATGAAAATGTACTTAAGATAACGAAATACGAACAATATTTTATGAAAATATATTAGCTGTCTTGGATGTGGCTGTTGCTTCATCAAATTCACCGACGAGGACACTACAACAAAACAAAAACACGTCCATCTCAACGTTCAGGGCCTCGTTCTACGAAGCTGGATCAAGAGGTTAACGAGGTAAGCTCAGGATTAACCACAGAATCGAATAGTTAATCCTGACGATAGAAACATGGGCCACTGACCGATCACATCGATGTGCAGGAATCTGGCCCAATCTTCTACAGAATTGTTTTAATTCAGACACATTGGAGGGTTTTTGAGCTTTTTAAAACCTGACCACAACATCTCAATCAGATTCAAGTCCAGACTGTGCCTAAGCTGCTCCAAATCCTTCATTTTGTTGTTTTTTATCCATTCAGAGGTGGACTGGTGCTTTCTGGATCACTGTCCTGCTTCAGATCGAGTCACGAACTGATGGACGGACGTTCTCCTTCAGGATTGGTTGGTTGCAGAATTCATGTTTCCATCGATCACAGCGAGTCGTCCAGATCCTGAAGCATCAAAACCCTGTTCGTAATCCCACTGATTCAGACTGGGATTGTTCGGTTTTGTAGGAGAGACATTTCTGGGATAGATCCAACTGGTTTTCGTAGAATGAATGATGTCCACATGCAAACAGACAAAAAAAACACATCTTGTAGTTGACCACAAAACAAGAAAATGTGAGAAATGGATTGAAAAACATTGAGAAATACATTTTTTTTTTATCTTCTGAGGAACAGATTACGCCCGTGTGTGGAGCTCATGTCTACTGACCTGAAAACAGAATCATTCAGTTCCATCAAAATGACTTTTCTTTGGCGTAATGTGACTTTCTTGAAACATCATGGACACTACAGCTACCGTTTACTTCTTGCTTTCCATCTGATTTTCTTGAATCATCAGAATCTTTGGACTATAAACACATTTTTAAACCTGCGTCTGGATCTGACACAACAAAGACATCATCTAGAATTAAATAAATGATGAAGTTAGAGGTGTTCTGTAATAGAGACGAGACCAATTTAACAAATAGAACTGTACAGTATTAAAGCAAACGTTAAATGCTCTTAAACGATAAATGTAATTGGTGTATTTATGTATTTCCACAGTGTTGTATTTACACTAGTGTCATCCGTTGAGTCCTCAGTGTAAACTCAGCCGGTTCAGTCTCAGCGAGGCCACCGTCCTAATGAAGGGGCGGGGGTAATTACTCCTCTTAATATAAACGTTATAATGGGATTAAAATGATCCCTCCCTCTCGGCCCCAGCGGACTCACGCTCACACATCGTCTTTGTCTCGTTACAGCTTTATCGTGGACTGACTGTAAAACCAAGCAATATTTACGCTGCAGAATGTGTGTTTCAGAAGAAAAAAATAGAAACGGCAACCATTGACATTCCAGATAATTGAATTCCCGACATGTCGACAGGAAAGTGCTTCATCTGTTCACAGTTTCATGTAGATTTATGTTCATATTTCACAACAATAGCCTTTTGCACGTGCCATATTTACACAAAAGGAACACAGCGACTGCTATCTTGTGTGCAGTATTATTCCTAGAGACTGTTTACTTCTTTCTCACAGCTCTATATTCTCAAAGACTAATCCTACCATAACCCTGCTCTATGTTCCCTTATTTTAACCCCTAACCCGCCAATATAAGCAGCAGTTTTTTGCGTAATCCTGCTTCCAGACAAAAAGGAAATGTTAGAAATGTAGGAACGTAGAGGAGACTGCTCTTTGTGAAGCTAAAAAACATAAATCAATACAGTAAAAATGCAGATTTCTTGGAACAATACCGCCATTTTCTCTCCTTTAATTTCCTTTGAATTTAAAAAGATAGGAAAATTAAAGATGTTTCAGACACTACTGCCCCCTAGAGTCAAGCTGAACCGAAAAACTTGACTGGACCCAATACGTTTTCTCGCTTTCATTTGACATTATGCACAAAACAATCTTGCTTGTTTCACTTTAAGCAGAAACACTGATTTGTTTTTGTTTTTTTTTAATTCAAAAAAGGTGACAAACATTACAGTCGATAACATTCATACAATTCTATCCAATGCCTTTTCCTGTTTTTATATTTGTTTGTACATAATGAAGGATGTAAACTCATTTTAACAACAGCAAAGTTTACATTTTTCAGGCTCAAAATACAAATCTAAAGAGGTTAAAGTCTTCACCTTTGTGCAGTGGACTCCAGAAGTGTTAAAGAGAAGCGGAAAACAAACTACTTTTACTGTTTTACTGAAGACTTTGATTGTGGCAAACCAAAAAAAAAAAAGAAACAACCTTCAGATATATCTCTGTTCCTATTTTATTACATTTACACCTTAAATAAACATCTGGCTGCTTCAGTGTCTCTGGAGGGTTGTAGCGATGAGAGAGGTGAGAGTTAATGCTCCAGGTTTATTCTGTTGGTCACTTCTTAATAAACACACGCCCTTTTAATGATTAGAGTCTTCATTAATCTATATTTTTCATCATGCGTTTCTTTTTAAACATGATTTGTCGAAACATTGAATAAAAAATGTCTCTAATGGAAGACTGAAATAACCACACAACACAACACCGATCAGGAAATGTAAAGCTGTGTTGACGTGAGCTACATATGTGACTGTGATATCAGATAAAAGCACCACAAATAGCAGAGAACACTAGTCTTTTGCTGTGTTTTCCTGTTGAGCTCTGAAAGGACCATAATTCCACGATATCAGAGAACGCTAGTCTTTTAGTTTTTTTTCCTGTTGAGTCTGAACCATAAGCCAGTTTTTACCATTTATCTTTTCTCTGTCCATTTCAGAGTGTCTTGTGTGAAGCATTCTGGGAATCGTAGTTTGAACTATTTGCATGAACTAATATAGTACTACAACTGATCACAGCTGGAGCTTAGCATCAGAGCTAATTCAAGGAAAAAGAAGAATT
Source organism: Rhyacichthys aspro (assembly GCA_036850595.1). Lineage (NCBI taxonomy): Eukaryota > Metazoa > Chordata > Actinopteri > Gobiiformes > Rhyacichthyidae > Rhyacichthys > Rhyacichthys aspro. Next base: position 19,266 of record JAWCTZ010001009.1, on the reverse strand, counting down.
ATATAAACAAAAATACCTTGAATGAATGCCGTGCTCTTATTATTTCCAGTGAGTTATACTTAAGAGATAAAGTCTCCAGTTTTCATCCAGGTTTCATTTTTGTTCTTTAGTAAATAGAAGTAGAAACTAAACCATTCACTTTGTAAAACTAAATCTGATGAATGGATTTATAATCATTAGTGTCATGTCTCTGTGTTCAGGTGGGATTTATTGTGTGTAAATCAGCCAAAAAGTGCAAAAATAAGTGAATAAAGGTCATCAAAACGTATTTACAAATGTACAACAACGAAAGACAAGACTAGCAAAGAGTTCTGCACAAACTCAAACCCAGAGTTCAGAGTGCTCTCAGCCAGCGTTACCTGCAGCGTACCTGCATCAAGACTAGACTGACTCCAGGTCTGAAATGGCTCCTCTAAATACCCCTCTAAATACCCCTCCCACTGGGCTTCACTAAATATAAATCAATAAACAAACGATCTGCTGCAACATAAACATGTGGGTTGTTCTCATATTCAACAAAAATAAACATAAATAATAATTAAGAAAGAATGACTGAAAAGGTAGTTATAGTTTTATGATCAGGTGACCTACTGCGCGTCACGTGGTCAGCTCCAGCGCGCGAACAGCCTCCATTTAAACCATCAGGAAGTTATGGCGCGGTTTGGCTCAGACGCAGCGTCAGGAAACACCGAGACACAGGTAAGAGCTAGCATGGGAGCAGCGTGTGTGAATAATCAAGGCTAACGCTCTCAAGTGTGACCATTGGGCGAAGAAAAGCGGCAGAAAGACGGGAAAAAGGCGCTGGTCGTGTGTCGGGGCGTATGGATGAAACCGCGGAGTAACGGGAATCAGCGCGTAATTGTGAATGAATACTGGATAATCACAGACGGGCGCGCTCCCTCAAAGTCTCTAAATCATTTTAAAATGTCTTAAGAGTTCGGTTTGCAATGTCTTTAGAGAAAAATCAGCAAATGTGTGGAATAACTTTACAGTTGTTAGTTTGTTAGGTGTAAACAAACAGAAAAACGCAAAAGTAAAAACAATACACAGGATACAGTAATATCTTCTGTTTTGTGTCCTGTCAGAACTAGAACTGGGATTAGATCTGGGTCTGTTATTAAAGTGTGAACCCAGATAAGACAATGCAACAATCAGTCAACAGAGTATTAAGCTGGAGTTTAAATTAGACATGAACACATTGTGGTTTGAGAGTCTCCAGAACAGACTCGGGGCTCGGTCTGTGTTTGTGTGCACTTAAGGCAGAGTGTGACTAAACAACACAGAGTGAAGATGGCAGCTGCCGCACTGCACACTCCTCCGGTTCAGATAGTGCACAGGGCCCTTCACCCTGAATGACTTTAATGTAATAAGTAAATGCGTATAAAGCATTTAAACAGAAAAGGTTCGACATCCATTGAGTAAATTATACGTTTGTGAATTGCTTTCTGATCATAATTAACATAAATAAAGTTGTTTTTTGTTTTGTAGCTTGTGTATCTGTGTAGATTCAGGTCACACAGGTCATAGGTCGTACAGGTGTTGCGACTCGTTAGGGGTCAGTGTATTTTCATTGCTTTTGTCAGTATTTTTGAGGATTTCTGACAAGATTTTCCGTCCGTGTGTATCATCTGATGGGTGTGCTAGGGTGAAATTAGTCTTCAAGATGCCCCTGACACTTTTAAATCATGTGTGTGGCAACATTTTGGTTTTTCCGGTGTAAATTAGAAATGGAAAAAGAGTGTTAGACGTGACCCAAACAATATGTAGAGATCAGACTTGCACCATTTTCTACAGTTAACATAATGCACCTTAACTACTAACATTTTACTTCACATTTAATGGAATTTTATCCTTTTTAAACCTGTATTTAATTCTATTTATTTTATTAAGTGTATCCTGCTGCTGTGTAAAGAGAATTTCGTCGCATAGAAACGTGCAAAGACAATAAAGACACAAACAGATACAGCTTTCAACCAGACACGCCTGGAAATAGTGTCAAAGTCTGGTCTCATGAGCCTGATCGCGTGTCTCGTCTGACCCTTATTCATTAACATTTGTATTTGTGCTCGACGTTGTGTTTTAATGTCATATCTGAGGACATAAACGTAGATTTTATTTGTCTCAAAGACCCATTGCTGATTGGACATTCAACAAACGGTGAAGAAGAAATTAGTAACCAGACTCAGTGACTGGGTTAGCCCCACAAGGCACCTTCAGCATCTGTATAGAACAACACTGTGAATGACAATGTTTAGCAAAAGGAGATCTAGGAATGAGAACTCTTTGGCTGCTTTATTGTAGGATTTGGAACAAGAAAGCATTGTGGTCTTTTACTTTAATAAAACCCTGATTCTTGCAGGTCTCCAAATAAACACATTTAAAACTTGGTAAAAGATGGAAAAACTGTTTATTTTGTAAAGACATTTAAATGCACATAGTGTACATTTGTTTTGTCATGAGCAAAATTCAACAATAGTCCTTATAGAGTTTAGTTTTATTCAATACAATCACAAACTATGCAACAGAAGCGGGTCCTAATCTTTATTAATAGCTTAAAATGGACCTTTTCCAAACAGAGTTGTAGAAAGAGTATTTTACAGTTAAATAATTCAAGCTAAACCTACTTAACTCCAGTTCATGAGGCACAAAAAGGGAATCGAGTTCTAAATCTGATTCTCGCAGCAGAGGGACGTAGGAGGATGAAACAACGCAGGAAGACACAGCAAACAGTGAGTGTGAAGCCCGTCTGCTGCAGACAGGACGATAATATGAGTAAATATAGAGGGCTGCTTTATGAAGGCTGCCTTTGAAATGACGCAGCACACGATCAAAGCCGGGGCTAAGACTCTGGAGAGAGTCCTGATCAACAATAAAACTCCAGTCAATGGGCTTCAGTTGAATAAATAAAGAAGCATAGATGCTCTCCACCTGATTTACTTTCTTCTTCTAGTCTTTCTGATCCATCTCCTGTTTATTCTAAGGGATTGTAATAGATGAGAACCTCTATTCAAGAATCACATGCTCCAAAAAGGAGCGCTCCCATTGGTCGACACTTGTCACATGACGTTCCAGGAAGTTTAATAGCTGCAGATAAAGTGTATTTTCAGCTGAATATGTCTTTTAACAGAGAAACAGCTGAAAAAAGAAAAGCATCAACAGAGAAAAGGGAGGCAACGTAAAACACAGATAAATACTGTCAATTCAATCACGTAATGTTTAACGAGGAGGAGATAATTGTCGTCCTGACGCTGAAGTCACAGCTAAGCTAACGCTAAACTCTAAACTTCAGTTTGGTCAAATGGATTAGTATTTTGGAGGAAAAACTGGTCTGGTTTTATTTTTTTAATAAAAGAGAAGCAGGAGAGGTCTCTAGACTGATTTCGGAGGAGAGTGGAGTCTGAGACAAAAAAAGAAAATCAGAGAGTGGAGCTTTAAAGGAATGACTGTCATTCATAAAAATAGCATAAAATTTTGTCAAACGGCAATTACATTTGACCCCAGTGATAACCCTCCAATAGAACACGTTAGACCCATTTCATTTCAATGGGTGCAACAAATGCAGGAATACAAAAGACACATTCAACAACATTCACAGCCTGTCAACAATTTTGAACAGTTTTAACAACTAAAAACATAAAAATAATCTTAACAGATGCCTTACCCTCAAGCTTTATGAATAAATGTTCGCTCAAGCCCAACATGTCCACACTGCAGCATCGTGACTGAACTCTGTGTCTACTTTAAACCTCATCGGACAGTTTTTTTCCCCACAGCTGCCCTTTCATATTTTCCACTGGAGACTTCATCATTAGCTTAAAGACTGCAGCACCAAATGATCTGCTCTCAGATAGATGACCACTGCCTGCTTTTGGCAACCGTTTAGCAGATAAATACCTGCCAGTCGCCACTCAGGGAATTAAAACACTCTGCAAAAGTAAAAGCCCTGCAAAAAGATGAATGGACCAAAGCCAAAAAGGTCGTTAAGTAGCTGCATTTCAGATATATTACCATTCATCAACAGTAAAATATGAATTCAACTGATTTAGGCACATTTCCAGTGAGTGGAAGGGTACAGGCCGGGATCATAGTTGTGTTTAAGGTAACTCCTGAAGACTTGACCTTCTATATGGATGTAAAATACTTAAAAAACGTACATGTGTTGCCATTATTTAGATTAAAGACGAGTATAAATCTTTGCAGAGGAAAAAGGCTCTCTTCAATCTTGCAGAAAGTGAGGTTTTCATAAGAATTTAACAAACTACTTTTTGACACTTTTATCAGAAAAATGGTTTCAAAGGAAGCCTTCTTAAACAGAGTGACTTCTACAGTAAACTTTCCTAAATTTCCTACATTTTAGATACTCTCTCTGCTCGTGCATAATGCAATATATACAGTCACTGCAATGTTTTTATGACAGACTGAGAGCTGTGACGTGCAACTCTATCTAAAACCTAAAAAACAAAAAAAGATGTTGCTGAAAAATACTATCCTTGTTAACCCTAACCCTTGAAAGTTCATTACCTGATTTTTTAACAGTTTCATTTAGTTTTTCAGTGTAATCTCCTAAAGTTTATTGTAACAGGAATCATCTGAAAAAATGAGACCTTAAGACGTGATCTAGTCTTTATAATGAAGGATTTTAATAGATGAGAATGATCAGTCCACAGCAGGATTTTGTCCAATCACAGCTCACTTCAGGTAAAAAGGAGCGCTCCCATTGGTCGACACTGATGTCAACAACGAAGGAACAAGGAAATAAACCAAGGAAATGGGTTATTCTGTTTATTTTACAGAGAAACAGCTCAAAAAAGATAAAAATAGAGAAACAACAGCAAATGAAACATGGATAAATGTTGGAAATGCTTCGACGAGTGTTTAATGAGATGGAGATAATTACAGTAAATGGTAAACTACAAAGACAAAAGTTTCAGGTCATCTCTAAACTTTGATTTAATGTGACGTATTAGTATTTTGTGTGAAAAACTGTTCTGGTTTACCTTTTTTTTTAAAAATAAAAGCTGCAGTAAAGGTGACGCTGCTGTTGGAGGAGAGTCTGAGACTGGAGACGGTAAAGACAAGGATTCTGATGCCAAAGAAAGCTGCTATTGTTTCATTAAATAACATAACTCTTTTTCAGATGTACATTTTATCTCGTTGCATAAAAGCAATCTAAAGAGCAAAGAGCAGTGCAGTATCTTTTAGATGAGAGCCAGTTTGGATGGAGGTCTGCTGACTGAGGGCAGAGCAGTCCAGAGGATGGATTTATGAATGAAAGACGGTAAAGAGCAGAGCTGATGGAGTTGGCTTTTGGACAGGACACCAATCAGCGCTTTATACAATGTCTGCACATCTCCAGTGAGCTATGGACATACACTTACGGTTATTCTTTAGGAAAAAGAAAGAAAAAGTTTGGATTTTGGGGAATATTATACTGTGCATTTATTCTTGATTTATTTTCTATTATAAAAAGGCTGCAGAGAAAATTGTAAAATCCATGTTAGTGTTTATTTTGTCTGGAAAATATGTTGTACAACTTTGATGAAGCCTTTGAATAGAAATCATAAAAGTCATTAGAATAAAAGCTGTGGAAAACGTCCATGTTTTTGTGTTCATTTAACATCTTTTTTGAGTTTTCTATGTATTGGATAACTCATCCTTCTGACTGACAACATTGTGCTGTCTACTACAAAGACACGTTCTCATTTATTAGTCCTTGTCCCGGGACAGTAGAGTTACAGGAGGTCTCTGTCCCGCTGAGGTAGACCTGATTCTACTGATCTCAGTCTAAGAACATATATTTTTGGGCTTAAAGTTATGCAGAGCTGCTTGAATGGTTTTGGAAACACAAGTTTGTCGTGCAATTAAAATACATCAAGGCTCTTTGAAAACAAATGAAATCAGGGTCATCCACATTCTTCTGTTAATCACTAACTTTATCGTCTCAAAATGTTCCACCAGAAATTCAGTGTTTTAGCAAAGTTATTCTTTTTCTTCTCTAAACCGCAGCCGAGTTCATCTTCAGAGAAACTCCAGAGTGTTTTCTTAATTGTGTCAGATCTGGTTTAATCTGCTTTCTCTAATGAACTCCCTTTAGTCCTAAAACATAATGAGCATCATTTATCACCAAAAATCCACATAAATCTTTGTAGATCTCAAATATAAGCCGAAAAAAAGTCTTTAAGCCTTGAATTATTTGAATTCTAGCGACGGCGGCCAGACACTAAAATCCTTCGGGGAGAGAATTACCACATTTAGAAGGAGTCTTTCTTGTTCGGAGCATTTAAATGTTTTAACTGTGTGGGTGTACACACTTTATCAGCTTCGACAGTTCAATGGAAAACTGGCTGCTATGAAATTAAGAGCAACTCTGCAGCCGCTTTTTGAAACGCCAAGGCCGAGTCTCTCCGAGCGTCTCAGAGCTGGTGCCTTTTACAAACACCGCTCTTTATCTCACTCATCTCATATTCTCTGTTCGCTTTAGTGTTTGTATCACAAGAACAGCTCAGGGAAAACCTCTAAGTGAGTTTATGATGGAAACGCTGTGTGCATTTTGTCAAATACAAAATAGATGGGACCTTAGACCCTCACTCAGTTTTATCACTGGAAAAATAATGTTTAAACTTCACTTCATCAGAAAATACAGAGCTTCAAAATGTGCAGAGACGCAGTAGGTTTAAGAAAAATGCATTTATAGAAACATACTTAAATCTACCTAAGGGTTGATAGGTTTGATGAATGTAATGCATGTCCTATTGGTGCGAATATAAACATTCATTCTTAGGCTGTGAACTGTAACCGTGCTGCACGTGTCATAGAGGGTCTTCTAAATGTTTTAAAGGTGCGTTCATGACACGCTGGAGCCCTACAGTGAGACTGAGGTGACGCTGCTCCATGTGGCGACAGCACAAAGACAAAGGCAGAACAATGGAGCCGTAAAGCCTCGTCGCTGTGCTTTATCTCAGTCTCTGCGCTGCACAGACACAGATTGTGATAAACTCGGGTCCTGGCCTGGCCCCGGTGTTAAAGGCTCCGTGATGATGCCTCTCCGTTAATTGGCTGATGATGAGGCTAGTTATGATGTAATCTCTCTCGCGCGCACCGCCTGCCTCTCCTCTCTCTCCTCCCCACCTCTCCTCGTCTCTATCCTAACCAACATGGCCGCTAAGTCGGACGGAGCAGCGGTGTCTGTGGAGGATGACAACACGCCCAGGAGCGCGTCGGAGCCGGGGATCCCCGCCAGCCGGCCCCGCTGCACGGCCACGCCGGGCTCTAAGCCCTACACGGCGCTGGACTGCTGCTGGGTGCTGTGCGCGCTGCTCGTCTTCTTCTCCGACGGCGCCACGGACCTGTGGCTGGCCGCGGACTACTACCTGCGCGGCGACTACTGGTGGTTCGGCTTGACGCTGGTGTTCGTGGTGGTGCCGTCCGCCGTGGTGCAGGTGCTGAGTTTCCGCTGGTTCGTGTATGACTACTCTGAGCTGAGCGGCGGGGATGGAGCGAGCGGCAGCGGCGCGGAGGCGCAGGCGGTGGCGTCTGAGGCGACAGGAGACAACGCGCTCAGCGCCAAGGACAGCGATCAGGCGGCAGCGGGTAACGCGACCGGTGCTGTCCCGGTCCACGCGGGTCCCGCCGCTGCGGGGAGAGCGGCCCCGCGGCGCTGCTGCACCGTCTGCATGTGGGGTCTTTCAGAGCGCGCTGCACGTCCTGCAGCTCGGACAGGTCTGGAGGTAGGACCAGGGGGGTGTGTGCTCCGCGTGAGTGTGAGCGTGCACCGTGTGCTGTAGGTATGTGTGCGCGCGCGTGCATGTGGCTAATTACGTGGCCAATTAATGTGTGCGCGTGTACAAGATTCATTGTGGTTAAAGACTGTGTGTGCGTGCACGCGGGTATGGATGACAGATGTGTGCACGTGGCGGTGAGGTCATTGTATGTGCGCCTGCACGTGCATGTGTGAAACTGACAGTTCACGGTGTTTTATGTTTGCTGTATTCGCTGTGCACATGTGTGAGCGTGCACGTGGTCCTGTATGGATCTGGTGGAGGCTCGTGCACGTGACTGTAGGTCTGGGTCTGTACAGTAGCCTTGTGTGTTTTTGGTGAGTGTTGTCTCTGGAGTGAGACCCTGATCCAGGAACAGTCTGACTGTGGTTCCTGTTGTTCCTACAAGGTTTATTTAAATAGATCCATCTTACATTTCTCTGACATTAGTCAGACTTAGTCAGTCTAGCTCCTCTTCTTTATTTGAAACATTTCAACGACAGACCTGTGCATCAAACCCTACAAACACTACTGAGGTGAAAATGTCTAATCCATTAAAGCTGTCTCAGAGAAATGCCAGGATGTCCAGTGACAGACTGAAAGTGCCCTGCCATTTTCGTACATTACTAATCTATGCTTGATTAGCAGGAAAAGAGCAAAACAGTGTGAATAAGACTCATTTTTCTGTACAGTGGGAGTCTCCAAATGCTATTCTGAATTTTTTTTCTGTGATTTGGACTGAAGCCAGCAGATTTCAGACAGCTGAGTAAGAATAGCTCTGTAGAGGAGTCAGAGAGAAACAGCAGATGAATAATGCTTCCTGGGTGAGATCTAGTCTTTTTCGCCGATATTTTATTTATTAATAGTATTTAGGGATGGTTTTGAATGTTGTAATGAAATAGTGTAAGATGTTGGCTGGATGATCATTGTTGGTGGCATTTGAAAATAGCTTTTAAAGTTTTGAAAATAGGTTGTGATTGCAGTGAGTGCAGCTCCTTTGGAAGAGCCTGCTGTCAATGTGAAGAGTCAGACGATTTGAAACGTACCTCCACTTGTAAAAAAAAAAACCCAAAACAAACTCTGCATTATCCCCAATTTCCACTCTATGCGTCTCTGCTTCGCTGCAGAACACAACCGACTGACATCGCACACCAAGAGAAATTAGATAGCACCGACGGGAAGGATTTGACAAATAACAAATACTGAAATCACATGACACTTAACCAGGAAATAGTGATATTTTTAAAACAAAAAGCAGAGGCCACATGTGGATTAATGAGCCTAAATTTATTTAATTTTGTTTGTTTATTTCTGAAGCACATTTAAAACAATCACACTTAACCAAAGTCCTGTAAAAGGCAAATAGAAATCACTAATTGAATACAAAACTGACGATTAAAAGTGTAAAACAGAATGAAAACACAACCTAAAGCAGCCTCAGAGGGTCAAAAATACAACTACAGCAGCTTTAGAGGGTCAAAACTACAACTACAGTAGCTTTAGAGGGTCAAAACTACAACTACAGTAGCTTTAGAGGGTCAAAACTCAACCTACAGCAGCTTTAGAGGGTCAAAACTACAACTACAGCAGCTTTAGAGGGTCAAAACTACAACTACAGCAGCTTTAGAGGGTCAAAACTACAACTACAGCAGCTTTAGAGGGTCAAAACTACAACTACAGCAGCTTTAGAGGGTCAAAACTACAACTACAGCAGCTTTAGAGGGTCAAAACTACAACTACAGCAGCTTTAGAGGGTCAAAACTACAACTACAGCAGCTTTAGAGGGTCAAAACTCAAACTACAGCAGCTTTAGAGGGTCAAAACTACAACTACAGTAGCTTTAGAGGGTCAAAACTACAACTACAGTAGCTTTAGAGGGTCAAAACTACAACTACAGTAGCTTTAGAGGGTCAAAACTACAACTACAGTAGCTTTAGAGGGTCAAAACTACAACTACAGAAGCTTTAGAGGGTCAAAACTACAACTACAACAGCTTTAGAGGGTCAAAACTACAACTGCAGCAGCTTTAGAGGGTCAAAACTACAACTACAGAAACTTTAGAGGGTCAAAACTACAACTACAACAGCTTTAGAGGGTCAAAACTACAACTACAGCAGCTTTAGAGGGTCAAAACTACAACTACAACAGCTTTAGAGGGTCAAAACTACACCTACAGCAGCTTTAGAGGGTCAAAACTACAACTACAGCAGCCCTAAGGTGTAATTTAAAATTTCTCAATGGAATTACAAAGGGCATAGACACAAAACTGGAGGGTTTCAAATTAAATCTCTCTAAATTTCCAGGATGCATAGGAACCTGGGAACTCATTATCCCGCTAAAATACTCAAAATAAACCCCAAAAAACACTGTCTTATGTGAACTTCTGACTGTTTCTTCCTAAACTGAGCTGTAACACACTGACCCTTCTCTTGTGGAGCGGCCGTGTTGACAGTTTCCCATCAGCCCCCTCTGCGGCGGACCCCCGGCAGCTCGTCCCGTCCCCGATTCCTCCCTCCTCGCTCAGACTCAGCAGATAAGGCCAACGCTAAGTGGATGAAATGTGAAAGGAGCTACACTTGGCCAAATCTTTACAGCCTCAGTCGGCAGTATTTACTTGTCAGAGGTTGAAAAAAAAAAAAAAAAAAGTCTCAGCATATTTTAGCTCAAGTATTCGGAGAGGAAACTTCTTCTCAAAACCATTTACTAAACTTATATTGCTCTGGGTTTATATATTTTACCCATAACTGCAAGTGGAAGGTAGTAAAATGAAAGAAAAAAAGACAAGATATGAAGAAACAGGCTGGAAAAGAGGGTTGGTGTATTAATAATTAAAGTTATAATAGGATTGTTATGGTACTTGTACTGTTTATTATTATTGTAGTATATTTCTGTTCAATCTGGAGAAGAGTTGAGGGTCACAGAAGCAGAGAGCAGCTGTGCACAAGTGGCTCCAGTGAAAAATAACAGCGACAGGGATCAAGTCGTGACGAGGAAGCTCCTTCAAGAAGACAATAATACAAACTACAATTCAAACATATTTCAAAATATTTTAGTATTTTTATCGTTTTATTCTGGTTTCTGTGTCTTTTTTGATTTTTGAAATGAATAATAATCCAGTAAATGATCATATAGTTGACTGACGTTAAAGGTTTAAGGAACATATGTCAAATGCAGCCGTTTGCAATGTTTCATATGGCCCTTCAATGGTAATATTTATTTGTTTTAGGTTTAAGTTGGATTTCAACAGGTTTTAGTTGGATTTGTCGCAGTCTTCGGCCCCTGACATGCTTCTTATTCACTGTTGCAGCCCCTCACCAGTTTGAGTTTGACTGGTTTAGGACATACTCATGTAAATAATAATGTAAATAAAGGAGTATTGATTCTAAGTGAAATAAAATAACGTATTCCGTGTGGTCCTTAGCCTTAGACACTATTCTTTTGCACTGATGTGATGTAATATGGTTGGACAGTATGCTTTAATTTTTGCAGTCGACCACTGTGAGCTGCTGGTGGATCTATCCATTTTCTTATTAAAGAAACTAGAAAGTAGCACCTTACACCTCTTTTGTTTTTTTCTCAAGAGGAACAGCCGGTCGCTTCTGAAACTATTTTAAGAAGCTCATATCTGGCGCCTGTTTCTGTCAAATAAACCATACAGTAATTAATGAATCACCTGCATCAATTATACACCATATGACTGCAGTATATGCTCTATATGCCAATACTTAGCATCACTAGCTGCATAGGTGCTTTTCTGTGACTTATACGGTTCATGCGTCCACATTTTGAACCTTGTGCCATATTTAGCTCGCTCCTGCTTCTGTAAATGTGATGTGCAGACGTGATGTGTGGGTTCTAGAAATATCTTCCCCTCTCGGAGTTGTGTTTGTGTGTGTTTTTGTGGAGGGCGACTTCTTCTGAAGCAGATTCTGAGTTTTCTGCACGGCTGAATGGTTGAGGCACCTATGACTCAGCTCAGCCACTTTATCCAACAACAACCCTACTTTAAGAATCCCCAGAATATCACTTTAGACAAGTTCTGAGAAAGCTGTTTTGCCTTGGATTACCTCATCTGTGTCTAAAATACTGCACAAAACCCTATTAAACAGACATTTTATATAAAGCTTATGTCCAATTGCCGTAAAGTAAAACGTCTCTTTATGGCACACATGTCAAACTCAAGGCCCGGGGCCAAATGCGCCCTTTGCAATGTTTTATGTGGCCCTTCAGTACATTTAGAAGGAGATATTTTTTGGCACTAGGATTTATTCAATGAATTTGAACTTGTTTTAGATGGATTTGATTTTGCTCCAAAGATAAATAAAAACAAATCCAACTAAAACCTGTTCAAATGCAACTAAATCTGTTGAAAACCATCTTCATTCAGTTGAAGTCCAACTAAAACCTGTTCAATTCCGACTAAAGCCTGTTCAAATACAACGAAAATCTGTTCAAATCCATCTTCAATCAGTTGAAATCCAACTAAAACCTCTTCAAATCTGACTAAAACCTGTTCAAGTCCGACTAAAACCTGTCAAAATGCAACTAAAATCTGTTCAAATCCATCTTCAATCAGTTGAAATCCAACTAAAACCTATTGAAATCTGACTAAAATCTGTTCAAATTCAACTAAAACCAATTTCAAAAAAAGGAGGGAACTATTGTTTGTGTAATAACTTTTGTAAGACTCAAATGAAGATGAAATCTCACATTCAAAATTTATTTAAAAGCTTAAAAGCTTCCAAATGTCGCCATCTTCGGCCCCTGAAAGGATTCTTATTAACGATCATGGCCCCTCACCACTTTGTGTTTGACACCTCTGCTTTATGGCCTTAATCCGAAACGAGATGCCTGCTCCTTTAAATAACCAAAATATCCCATTTGGTTCTCAGTGGGGAGCCAAACAAGCAGCCAAAAAAATCACAGCACGCTCATATTTCAATAAGCATCAGGCGTGTACGTGATCACTTAGTGGCCGTCAAAGAATAAGAACTTTATATCTAATAAGAATCAGTAGCAAAGAAAGTGTGTATTCATGGTGATGCATGAGAGCAGTAAACATTAATATTATTGAATATGTGTAGGCAATTGCAGAGAAATCTTTGAAAGCACATTGAACTTAGTGTTAAATACCTTTTCTTGCCGTAAGCACTTTGCAGACAAATCCCACAGAGCAGTAATAAAAAAAAAACGGTTTATTGAATTTGATGTTCTCGGCTGCTTCACCTCGACACATTTCTCCTGCTTGTTCTGGCAGCGTTAATGTGAGAAGCTTTACAGAAAATACTTTGCGGATGAGCGCTTTGCTTCATTTAATTTGATTGTTTATTATTTTACTCACAGCTCAAAGAAGTGTGTGACTCTAAGCTGTACGTTGTGTGGTGTGACACTTATATACAGCTCTAGCCAATGTGGTGACTTTGAAATCTCAGCGTAAATAAAAAGCTTTTGTGACCAGCCTTTAGTTGTTTCCTGATAATACTAATGGAACAGCTTTATGCAAATGAACATAACAAGCACTTACAAGCTTAATGTTGACATATAACAGCAACTAAAAGTATTTTTCTGACTAAAGCTGGTGATTAGGTGCAATTTTCAACTTGTGAAGAATATTTTTGTTGCTATTTTTCTTTCTGCCGTCTCAGTCTCAGAAGCCACTCACCCCCAAACGCAGCCTAGGGACCTTTCCTCTTTTTCTTTTATAAAAAAAAAAAGTCAAACCAGAACTAATATTACACCAATCTGTTTAGCCATAAACCTTTAGCTCAGTCTTTACCTTCATTGCAGCAGTTATCTCCTCGTTAAATTGGTTGAATTGACAGTATTTACCCCTGTTTCACTTGCCTCCCTTTTCCTTGTTTCTCTGTTTCTTTTTTTGAACTGTAGAGCTGAAAATACACTTTTCTGTTTTAACGGCGGCCATTAAACCTTCTACTGGCAGCTGTGTGGACCAATGGGAGCGCTCCTTTTTCCAGATGTAAACACATTTTGAGAAAACTACTATAGTCTTTGTAGAAATAGAAAACAATAACATATTCCCTGTGACAAATATTTGACCGTGCCTGAAACTTAGATATTCAGACAATATCCTAGTTACGTAAATGGCATATATAACAAACGTATGGTAAATATTATTCTCTCTTTTGAACGCACAAAATACTTACACTTAAATGACACTCTGATCTTTACTAAATTCATAAAACCACAAAAATCGTAGTGGCTTAAAGCGGCTATTTTAGGGTTCACAAATCTTGTTATTTTTTATTATTACCTGCTGATGATTTTAATGAAGACCGGTCTAAAGCACACTTCTGTGACTAGTCCCCAGGACCACCCCAGACCACCAACCCCCAACCCCAGACGCACAGCGAGAATGAGATTCAAATTTGTGTAACATCACCTAATTCTGAAAGAGAGCATGAGGGAATTCACTCAGCAGTCTAATTACATGCAGCCTCAGTAATGAACTGCTTTAATGAACAGGGATAAGATGCTGAGAGCTGATGAATGACAATGAGTTTGTTTTAATGCAATAGTTGCAGCTGAGAGACTTGGACTGAGCCCAGAACGACTCAATCCAGTAAAAACAGACAAATAAAGCCTCACTTTGGCCAAAAAGATTTAGTTAGATTAATATTTCTTACATGAAAAGTGTATACCTGGTTCAGTCTGGGTTTAGGAATGATTCACAATAAAAGTCTAAAAATGGTAAGCTTTTTAAGATCACAGACTTCTGTCCAATAACTCATCACTGTTTATAAAAAACTGAAAAGCTTTGATCCTGCTTTAGGCTTGATTAAGAGCTGCTAAGAGACCTCTCCTGCTTCTCTTTTATTAAAAAACTAAAACAAAATACTAATCCATTTGACCAAACTGAAGTTTAGAGTTTAGCGTTAGCTTAGCTGTGACTTCAGCGTCAGGACGACAATTATCTCCTCCTCGTTAAACATTACGTGATTGAATTGACAGTATTTATCTGTGTTTTACGTTGCCTCCCTTTTCTCTGTTGATGCTTTTCTTTTTTCAGCTGTTTCTCTGTTAAAAGACATATTCAGCTGAAAATACACTTTATCTGCAGCTATTAAACTTCCTGGAACGTCATGTGACAAGTGTCGACCAATGGGAGCGCTCCTTTTTGGAGCATGTGATTGTCCAAGGTTTTCTGTTCCTGAATAGAGGTTCTCATCTATTACAATCCCTTACAATAAACACTAGATGCATCATAAATGATAATAAAAAGGTACAGACTGTTGTACTAATGACAATCATCTCATATTATTCATCTGAATTTATGCAGAGACTCAACATTTAGAAATGAAAATGAGTAAAATGACTAGATTTCCTCCGTGTTGTTGGTTTTTTTTTAATGATAAAGTCTTAGAGATGCAACTGAAAAGTAAAGTGTTTCATTATAATATCTGATGTAGTATTACAGTATAGTACAAGTGAAAGGACGGGGTAAGTCCTCTTAAAATGGTTCATTGTTCAAATGGTTACGGGCCTCTGCAGTTTGAAGTGTCTGCTCATTTCCTCTGATTCTCACCACTCGACCATACAGTTATGTGTTTGCACGGAGCCTAGAGAGCTGCAGCGAGGCCCGGCGCTGACCTGAGATCAGTCGGACTCCCACACCAGGTTCAGACTGATCCCAGAGCTGTCAAACAGGGTCAGGTTTATCCACTCAGAGCCGGCAGAGGTTTGGAGCCGAATCAAAGGCAAAACACTACAGACACAGTGGGCTACACAGGTGAATGTAGTCTAATCAGAACTGAGGATTCTCCAGGACACAGTTGTTGAGTTTAATGTGAGAACGGCACGAGTAGCTGCTTTTATTAACTCCTCAGATCGTCCAGTTTCTTGAGTTAGAAAGATGGTTTTCCCACTTTGTTGACTCTGTTTATGTCCTTTCAACTCCGAAAGATGGAATCTAAACTCCGCTGTGAACATGAGAGGTTTTAAGATTTATTTTTGCCTTTAATTTATAGTCACTCAGATTTAGAGAGACAGGCCGACAGACTTTTTAGCTTTTAAAAATGAGCAAATATTTTACCGAGTGGACTGGATCTGTCATGACACACACACAAGAGTCTTATAGAGTAATCAGTGACACTCAGGACTGTCCGAAGGTGGTCCAAACAGTAAAATCTGGGGTAAAATCAAGCTGAGAATCATATTTGACCAACTTTAGTTGAATTGAGTTTTTCGGAGAAGTAAGAGAGTAATAACAAGACAAAAATAATCACACATTTTGTCTACAAATCTTTGAAATGGTGAAAACTAATTTCATATTTGTGTGATATTTCCAAAGTTTGCTTCCAGTCAGAGGCAGCAGTAGACAATGGTATGCTGTAATTTTAATCCACAAAGAAAGGGCTAAAAGAAGTAAAGTTCTTAACGTGATGAAGAGAATTTAGTATTTAGTGTGTTTTATTGCAGTTTGTTGAAGAATAAATGAATGGAGAAATAGAGTTTGTGTTTCAAATGAACTTTTTGATCCCAAACTTACTTTCAGAAAGATGGGGAAGTGTGGAAATTATTAGATTTTGTTGTTAATTACTGTGAAGTTAGGACAAGCAACAAAAAAGACAAAGCTCAGGACGACACCCAAGAATAAATCCAGAATATAACAGAACTAAACTGACTCAGGCTAAAATAGGACTGAAGTTATGACTAAAAACAGGATTAAACCTTGACCAAACTAAATTTAGGACTAAACCCACGTAATAAACCAGTAATAAACACTGATTCCAGAGCTTAAGCAGGACTAAACTAGGACTAAACTAGGACTCATCCAAAGACTACCTAAATCTACAAAAAGTTTTACATTTTGCAGTTTGTTTAAGACTATTCTATCTGCTTTTGGCATTAAACACAGGATAATCATCAGTCAATCGCAGGGCTAACACTTGCAGACATACACTCAAAACCATTCACACACATGTATTCATTATGGGGAATTAAGAGTGGCCATTTCACCTATACATGCAGCATTAAAAAGAGAGAGGAAGCCATAATAATAATAATAAACTTTATTTGTATTGCTTTTTTTTTTTTAAACAAAGTTACAAAGTGTTTTACAAAGAATAAATAAAATCTGCATCACACATAACAAATGCACAATTAAAATATTAAAATCAGACAGAGGAAAACAATACAAAACAAATATTAAAATAACTGAAAAAGAAAGCAAAAAGAACCCACAGTTTCCACAGTTAGACCTGAAATTTGACTTAATCGTGGCTGCCATTGATTTCCATTGCGTTGCTCGTTGGCACATAGGCCCAAGTTTGTGTTTTGCTTTTGTCCTTCAGGTTTATTTCCACACTGTGTGAGCCATAGATGGGACAAAGAGGTGAAATGTTAAAAAATAATGGATTCAACAGAGAAAAAGTACAAAAAAAAGGCAATAAACAACACAATATCAATCCATTTTGAACATTTCTCTTTGGATCAATGTGGAAAGATCCTTTTAGGGCCGCATTGGTATTTCCTGCTGCAGTGCCCCCGGTGGCCACTAGTTCTCACTACACGTCCATGACAGAAGCACCTCACAGAAAGACTCTCGCCGACTCCAAAATCTTCTCTCTGTTTTCTACGCTCAGCCTTTTTGTTTTTAAAATGAGTGAATTGAGAAAACTCCCCTCTTTTTGCCTCTGCAGTTTGTTCATTTGGGTGTCAGACTCTGAGGAATAAATCCATGTAAATGAGTGGAAACATGCCCCGACAAACACTGGAGCGTGTTCTGCATCGTTCCGACTCAATCCCTCATTTGCAGCAGCCGTTTCCAGCTCAGCCATCCACAAATATCTGTCAATCTCATTTCAACTTCGCTGTGATCTCCGGTAATTACAACAGAGCGAGGGAATTCGAAGGCGAGGGGGTCAGGGCCGCCGTAGACCAGAATGCATTGCGGTTTTGAATCAAGGTCAGCCCATCTTCTCTTCGCTCTGTCTGCAGTGTTTATATCGCTTTCTCAATCTATGTTTAAAATCCAGTGGCGAACAGCTGCAAGGTCGCTTCTCTTTACGTGAAATCCTGAAAAGCTTTGGAGGAAAACTAATTGAAAATAAAGATTGAGAGAAAAGAGGGAAAGGTGTCTTCAACGTTTGTGATTGTCTCTCAGACTGATGCAGATGTAACTGGTTTTATATCATGACACAGTCCAGTCTTTTTCTGGAAATTTTGTCGCTTACATTTTAAGAAGTCACAAATCTATGCAATAAAAGGCTTCTCTCAGGCTCTTGTTTTGTCGGGGCATTGAATATAGAACTTTAACATCCCCAAAACGAACTATATATTTAATATATTTAGTGGGTTAAGGCAAAGTATATAAAGTATGTTATATTAAAGCAGCTCTATGTAACTTTCAGCCAGTAGCATTGTTACTTTTAGCCCCAAAATAAATACGGTCATAATAATTTAATGTTTCTTAGACGTGAGTTCAGTAGAATCAGGCCTATCTCACTGACACAGTCCATCAGCTGGACACAAACCTCCAATATTTATATATATTCCAACTTTCCATTTGTGGAAAGCAAGTAAATAGAGGCCAATACGCGTGGTTTCTTTGCCAGCTTTAATAATCTAAACCTTAAATAATCACTTCTGTTAAATGACGCTGAGTCTGGATCAAATTTACACAGACTTGCTTTACGTAAAGCTCTTTTTGTGAGTCTTTACAAAGATAAAAGCATGTGGACATTAACAAATGTGGAAATCAGAAGCTGATTTTAGAAATAAGTCCAATTAAATCACTGACAATAAACATAAAATACTGAGTTTGTCCATTTGTCTGTGAGACTTCAGTAGAGTCAGATACAGCTCTGAACCTGTCGCTAGTTTCAACATTGTCTGAACTCTGTGAACAATATACAATAAATAACCATATTTTATCCAGATCTCGTTTAAGGGAAGTGTTGTCAGCTACAGTTAATGCCATTTTATTTGTTTATGTCAAGTGCTGAACCAGTAATTCTCATAAAAAAACTTAAAATTGTCATTAAAATGTATTTCAATCATCTATTAGTGGGTTCTATATTGAGACGTACTCTATGCACCATTGGGAAATCTACACATTGATGTAATATATAGGTCTGTCTGAAACACAGAAAGAGAAAAGACACGCAATAACTCACTTTGTTTTGGTCACGACACTAAAATAACCACTTTATTGTCATTATTTTTATGCATCACCACATTTTCTCCAAACACCAGCGTTTCTCTGAAGCACAGAGTGATTTCTGAGGCTGAGGTTGTTGGTGAGCCCAGTTCGTGTCCAGTTTGTCATAAAGAGACATTTCTCCGTCTCATTCGTCTCATTCGTCTCATTCGCTCTGCTTTTATTGAAGCGCTCTCTTTTATGAACTGCTGCAGGAGTTCCTTAGTCTTTAGGTGCTATTGATTTTATATTACTTCACACGATTATATCTGCCCTGATGAAAGCTGGGGTAAGGTTTGTCTTTTAATAACACCTTTTATTGTTGGGCTCAGTTATCTCACAAATGCACTG
>JAWCTZ010001008.1:0-26264 GCA_036850595.1 Rhyacichthys aspro | reverse complement strand
AGCCAATCAAAGGAGAGAATGTTAAACCGGCCAATCAGAGGAGAAAGAGGGAGCAAACCGGCTAATCAGAGGAGAGAGGGTTAAACCGGCCAATAGAGGAGAGAAAGCTGGGAACCGCCAATAAGAAGATAAGAGAGGGTTAAACCGGCCAATAGAGGAGAGAGGGGTTAAGCTGGCCCAATCAGAGGAAAGACAAGGATTAAACCGTCCAATTAGAACAGAGAGAGGGGTTCAGACTGTTCAACCAGAGAGAGAGGGAAGTTAAACCACTTACTCAGAGAAAGAGAGAGGTGTTAACCGCCAATAAGAGAGAGAGAGGGTACACCGCCAATCAGAGGAAGGGGTTAAACTGGCTAATCAGAGAAGAGAGGGGTTAAACTGGCCAATCAGAGAAGAGAGAGGTGTTAAACCGGCCAATAAGAGGAGAGAGAGGGTTAAACCAGGCAATCAGAGGGGAAAGGGGTTAAACCGGCCAATCAGAGAAGAGAGAGGTTAAAACCGGCCAATCAGAGAGAGAGAGGGTTAAACCGGCCAATCAGAGGAGAGAGAGGCTTAAACCACTAATCAAAGGGAGAGAGTGTTAAACCGCCAATCAGAAGAGAAAGAGGGAGGCCAAACTGGCCAATTGAGAGAGAGGGGCTTAAATCGGCCAATTGAGAGGAGAGAGGGGTCAAACTGGCCAATCAGAGTAGAGAGAGGGTTAAACCGCCACCAGAGGAGAGAGGGGTTAAACCGGCCAATCAGAGGAGAGAGAGGGTTAAACCGCCAATCAGGTGAGGAGAGAGAGGGTTAAACTGGCCAATCAGAGGAGAGAGGGTTAAACCGGCCAATCAAAGGAGAGAGAGGGTTAAATCGTCCAATCAGAGAAGAGGAGAGGGTTAACTGCCAATCAGAGGAGAAGAAGGTTAAACCGGCCAATCAGAGGGAGAGAGGGTTAAACTGCCAATCAGAGGAGAGAGGGGTTAAACCCACCAATCAGGAGGAGAGAGAGGGTTAAACCTCCCATCAGAGGAGAGAGAGGGATTAAACCGGCCAATAAGAGGAGAGAGGGTTAAACCGGCAATCAGAGGAGAGAGGTAAAACCGCCAATCAGAGGAGAGAGGGTTAAAACCGGCCAATCAGAGGAGAGAGAGGGTTAAACGGCCAATCAGAGGAGAGAGGGTTAAACCGGCCAATCAGAGGAGAGAGAGGTTTAAACCGGCCAATCAGAGGAGAGAGGGGGTTAAACCGTCCAATCAGAGGAGAGAGAGGGTTAAACCGCAATCAGAGAAGAGAGGGTTAAACTGGCCAATCAGAGGAGAGAGAGTTAAACCGGCCAATCTAAGGAGAAAGAGGGGTTAAACCGGCCAATCAGAGGAGAGAGGGTTAAACAGGCCAATCAGAGGAGAAAGAGGGTTAAACCGTCCAATCAGAGGAGAGAGGGGTTAAACCGGCCAATCAGAGGAGAGAGGGTTAAACCGCCAATCAGAGTGGAGAGGGGTTAAACCTGCCAATCAGAGGAAAGAGAGGGTTAAACCGCCAATCAGAAGAGAGAGAGGGGTTAAACGGCCAATCAGAGGAGAGTGGGTTAAACCGGCCAATCAGAGAAAGAGAGGGGGTGTTAAACCGCCAATAAGAGAGAGAGAGGGGAGTTAAACCGCCAATCAGAGGAGAGAGGGGTTAATCCGTCCAATCAGAGGAGAGAGGGGTTAAACTGCCAATCAGAGGAGAGAGGGTTAAACTGGCCAATCAGAGAAGAGAGGGTTAAACCGCCAATCAGAGGAGAGAGGGTTAAACTGCCAATCAGAGGGAGAGAGAGGGTTCAATCCGCCAATCAGAGGAGAGAGGGATGGAACGGCCAATCAGAGGAAAGAGGGGTTAAACCGGCCAATCAGAGGAGAGAGGGTTGAACCGGCCAATCAGAGGAAAGAGGGTTAAACTGGCCAATCAGAGGAGAGGGGTTAAACCGGCCAATCAGAGGAGAGAGGGTGAAACTGGCCAATCAGAGGAAAGAGGGTTAATCCGGCCAATCACAGGAGAGAGAGGGGTTAAACCGGCCAATCCGAGAAGAGAGGGTTAAACTGGTCAATCAGAGGAGAAAGGGTTAAATCGGCCAATGTAAGGAGAAAGAGGGTTAAATCAGCCAATCAGAGGAGGGAGGGGTTAAACGGGCCAATCAGAGGAGAAAGAGGGTTAAATCGGCCAATCAGAAGAAAGAGAGGGGTTCAGACGGCAAATCAGAGGACAGAGGGTTGAACCGGCCAATCAGAGGAGAGAGAGGGGTTAAACTGGCAAATCAGAGGAGAGAGGGGTTCAACCGGCCAATCTGAGGAGAGAGAGGGGTTAAACCGGCCAATCAGAGAAGAGAGGGGTTAAACCAGCCAATCAGAGGAGAGAGAGGGTTAAACCGGCCAATCAGAGGGGAAAGGGTTAACCCGGCCAATCAGAAAAGAGAGTGTTAAACCGGCCATACAGAGGAGAGATGGTTAAACCGGCCAATCAGAGGAGAGAGGATTAAACCGACCAATCAGAGAAGAGAGGGGTTAAACCGGCCAATCAGAGGAGAGAGGGTTGAACCGGTCAATCAGAGGAAAGAGGGTTAATCCGGCCAATCAGAGGAGAGAGGGTTAAAAGGGCCAATCAGAGAAGAGAGAGTTAAACCGGCCAATCAGAGACTAGAGGGGTTAAACCGGCCAATCAGAGGAGAGAGACGGGTTAAACCGGCCAATCAGAGAAGAGAGGGGTTAAACCAGCCAAACAGAGTAAGGACAGAGGAGAAACATTGAGGACAGAGAAGGTTTACCGATGGTGGAGGCCTCACTCTCGTGTTCAGAGCCTAGTCCGGCGTCGCTGGAACTGACCGAGGCCCCGTCTTCGTCCTGGAACAGAGTTAAATACCGACATCTCAGAGAAATAAACGTTAAAGTAATTCATCAATTAATTCAGTTTTTAATCCAACAGCTGTTGTGGAAGACAATGTTAAACATTTAACCAGGATTTACATGTTGGCAACATTTCCAGCTTTTTTTCAGCTTTTTGATTCATCATCACATTCATGTTCCTCTTGGTTCCATCGGAGTGTGTATCGTATAAATGTCGTACCTTTTTGCAGTTGGAGACGGGGAGCAGGAGTTCCTGCAGGAGCTGATGGATGGCCCCGCCCGTCTTCAGCAGCGTCAGGTAATAGTCCGTTCCCAGGTGAGTCCTCAGAAACAGGGAGGAGCCCACGCAGCACAGCTTCCCGTGAGACATGATGGCAATGCGGTCTCCAAGAATGTCCGCCTCGTCCATGTGGTGAGTGGACAGGATGATGGTGCGACCTGCAAACGCCACAAACACAAATCTCACAGGTGTCCCAGCAGCGAGACCCCCACCGCAGTGTGAGGTTTGTCCCACCTGTCCTGTACTTCAGCAGCAGGTCCCAGATCCCCCGTCGAGCGTAAGGGTCCACTCCGGCTGTGGGTCTGTCTAAAATCACCACCTTGGACCCTCCGACGAAAGCCAGGGCCACGGAGAGTTTGCGCTACATACCCACGGAGAGAGCGCTGGTGCGGGACCAGCGCTTGTGAGGTAACCCAATTCCCGCAGGATCTGCTCCATCTCAGACCGGACCTTGGCTCGGACAGACCTTTGAGCCAATCAAAGGAGAGAATGTTAAGAGACAGAGGAGAAGGGTTAAACCGGCCAATCAGAGAAGAGAGGGTTAAACTGCCCAATCAGAGGAAAGACAAGGATTAAACCGCCAATAAGAAGAGAGAGAGGGGTTCAGACGGCAAATCAGAGGAAAGAGGGTTAAACCGACAATCAGAGAAGAGAGGGGTGGCACCGGCCAATAAGAGGAGAGAGAAGGGTTAAACCGGCCAATCAGAGGGGAAAGGGGTTAACCCGCCAATCAGAGAAGAGAGGGTTACACCGACCAATCAGAGGAGAGAGGGTTAAACCGGCCAATCAGAGAAGAGAGAGGGTTAAACCGCCAATCAGAGGAGAGAGGGTTAAACTGGCCAATCAGAGGGAGAGAGAGGTTAAACCGGCCAATCAGAGGAGAGAGGGGTTAAACCGCCAATCAGAGGGAGAGAGGGGTTAAACCGCCAATCAGAGAAGAGAGGGGTTAAACCGGCCAATCAGAGGAGAGAGAGGGGTTAAACCGGCCAATCAGAGGAGAGAGAGGGTTAAACTGGCCAATCAGAGGAGAGAGGGGTTAAACCGGCCAATCAGAGGAGAGAGAGGGGTTAAACCGCCAATCAGAGGAGAGAGGGGTTAAACCGGCCAATCAGGGAGAGAGAGGGGAAGCCAATCAGAGGAGAGAGGGGTCAAACGGCCAATCAGAGGAGAGAGGGTTAAACTGGCCAATCAGAAGAGAGAGGGTTAAACCGGCCAATCAGAGGAGAGAGAGGGTTAAACCGCCAATCAGAGGAGAGAGAGGGGTTAAACCGCCAATCAGAGAGAGAGGGTTAAACTGGCCAATCAGAGGAAAGAGAAGGATTAAACCGCCAATCAGAAGAGAGAGAGGGGTTAAACGGCCAATCAGAGGAGAGAGGGGTTAAACCGCCAATCAGAGAAGAGAGAGGGTTAAACCGCCAATCAGAGGAGAGAGAGGGTTAAACCGGCCAATCAGAGGGGAAAGGGTTAAACCGGCCAATCAGAGAAGAGAGGGTTAACCCGCCAATCAGAGGAGAGAGGGTTAAACCGCCAATCAGAGAAGAGAGGGGTTAAACCGCCAATCAGAGGAGAGAGGGTTAAACTGGCCAATCAGAGGAGAGAGAGGGGTTAAACCGGCAATCAGAGGAGAGAGGGTTAAACCGCCAATCAGAGGAGAGAGAGGGGTTAAACCGCCAATCAGAGAAGAGAGGGGTTAAACCGGCCAATCAGAGGAGAGAGAGGGGTTAAACCGCCAATCAGAAAGAGAAGAGGGTTAAACCGGCCAATCAGAGGAGAGAGGGGTTTAACAGGCCAATCAGAGGAGAAAGAGGGTTAAACCGGCCAATCAGAGGAGAGAGGGGTTAAACCGGCCAATCAGAGAAGAGAGGGTTAAACCGGCCAATCAGAGGAGGAGAGGTTAAACCGGCCAATCAGAGGAGAGAGAGGGGTTAAACAGGCCAATCAGAGGAGAGAGGGTTTAAACGGGCCAATCAGAAGAGAGAGGGTTAACCAGCCAATCAGAGGAGAGAGAGGGTTAAACCGCCAATCAGAGGAGAGAGGGGTTAAACCGCCAATCAGAGAAGAGAGGGTTAAACCGCCAATCAGAGAGAGAGGGGTTAAACCGCCAATCAGAGGAGAGAGAGGGTTAAACCGGCCAATCAGAGGGAGAAAGGGTTAACCCGCCAATCAGAGGAGAGAGGGTTAAACCGCCAATCAGAGGAGAGAGGGTTGAACCGGCCAATCAGAGGAGAGAGGGGTTAAACCGGCCAATCAGAAGAGAGAGGGTTAAACCGGCCAATCAGAGGAAAGAGGGGTTAATCCGGCCAATCAGAGGAGAGAGGGTTAAACCGGCCAATCAGAGAAGAGAGGGTTAAACTGGCCAATCAGAGGAGAGAGGGGTTAAATCGGCCAATCAAGGAGAAAGAGGGTTAAACCGCAATCAGAGGAGAGAGGGGTTAAACGGGCCAATCAGAAGAGAAAGAGGGTTAAACCGGCCAATCAGAGGAGAGAGGGGTTAAACGGGCCAATCAGAGGAGAGAGGGTTAAACCGGCCAATCAGAGGAGAGAGGGTTAAACCGGCCAATCAGAAGAGAGAGAGAGGGGTTAAACCGGCCAATCAGAGGAGAGAGGGTTGAACCGGCCAATCAGAGAGAGAGAGAGGGGTTAAACCGGCCAATCAGAAGAGAGAGGGTTGAACCGGCCAATCAGAGGAAAGAGGGTTAAACTGGCCAATCAGAGGAGGAAGGGTTAAACCGCCAATCAGAGAAGAGAGGGGTTAAACTGGCCAATCAGAGGAGAGAGGGTTAAATCGCCAATGAGGAGAAAGAGGGTTAAACCGCCAATCAGAGGAGAGAGGGTTAAACCGGCCAATCAGAGGAAAGAAGGGGGTTAAACCGGCCAATCAGAGAGAGAGAGGGGTTCAAATGGCCAATCAGAGGAGAGAGGGTTAAACCGGCCAATCAGAGGAGAGAGAGGGGTTAAACCGCCAATCAGAAGAGAGAGAGGTTAAACCGCCAATCAGAGGAAAGAGGGTTAATCCGGCCAATCAGAGGAGGAGAGGGTTAAACCGCCAATCAGAGAAGAGAGGGTTAAACTGGCCAATCAGAGGAGAGAGGGTTAAACTGCCAATATAAGGAGAAAGAGGGTTAAATCGGCCAATCAGAGGAGAGAGGGGGTTAAACGGCCAATCAGAGGAGAAAGAGGGTTAAATCGGCCAATCAGAGGAGAGAGGGGTTAAACCGGCCAATCAGAGGAGAGAGGGTTAAACCGCCAATCAGAGGAGAGAGGGTTAAACCGGCCAATCAGAGGAAAGACAGGGATTAAACCGCCAATCAGAAGAGAGAGGGGTTCAAACGGCAAATCAGAGGAGAGAGGGTTAAACCGCCAATCAGAGGGGAGAGAGGGTTAAACTGGCAATCAGAGGAGAGAGGGGTTAAACCGCCAATCAGAGGAGAGAGAGGGTTAAACCCGCCAATCAGAGAAGAGAGGGTTAAACCGGCCAATCAGAGGAGAGAAAGGGTTAAACCGCCAATCAGAGGAGAGAGAGGGTTAAACCGCCAATCAGAGGAGAGAGAGGGTTAAACCGGCCAATCAGAGGAGAGAGAGGGTTAAACCGCCAATCAGAGGAGAGAGGGGTTAAACCGGCCAATCAGAGGAGAGAGAGGGTTAAACCGGACAATCAGAGAAGAGAGAGGGTTAAACCGCCCAATCAGAGGAGAGAGGGTTAAACCGCCAACCAGAGAAGAGAGAGGTTAAGACCGGCTCAATCAAGGAGAGAGGGTAAACCGGCAACTGTGAAGAAGAGAGGGGGCAACCGCCAATCAGAGAGAGAGGGGCAAACCGCCAATCAGAGGAGAGAGAGAAACCGGCCAATCAGAGAAGAGAGGGTTAAACCACAAACAGAGTAAAGGAAAAGAGAGAAACATTGAGGACAGAGAGATCAGCCTCCCCCCCCCCCCCCCCCCCCCCCCCCCCCCCCCCCCCCTTTGACCTGGAAACAGAGTTAACACCGGCTATCCTGAGAGAAAGAGATATTATGTGCACTCATCAATTAGGAGAGTGACGAACCAACAGCTGTTGTGGAAGACAGGACACAACATTTAAGAGAGGATTAACACATCTTGGTAAGAGTGGTAGGTTTTAACAGCACAAGATTAAGGAGGAGATTCAAATTCCTCAGAGGTTCCATCGGATTGTGTATCGAATAAAAGAAGAAATCCCGGCAGTTGGAGATGAGGAGTAGGGAGGTTCAAGGCAAAAGCTGATGGATGGCTTGGCCCACCTTCAGCAGAGCCTAGGGAATAGTCCGGCTGAGAGGTGAGTCCTCAGAAACAGGGAGGAGCAGACGCAGCACAGCTTCCCGTGAGAGATGATGGCAATGCGGTCATCCAAGAATGAGAGCCTCGCTCACAACTGGCTAGAGTAGAGAGATGATGGTTAGACTCTGCAAAGGCCACAAACACAAATCTCACGGGTGTCCCCAGCAGCGAGACTCCCAAAGGGCAGTGTGAGGTTTGTACCACCTGTCCTGTACTTCAGCAGCAGGTCCCAGATCCTGGGTCGAGAGTAAGGGGCTAACTCAGTCTGAGAGAGAGGCTAAAATCACTACCTTGGACCTCAGACGGCAGCTAGGGCCAGGAGAGATGGGGCTACATACCCCCGGAGAGAAGGGCAGGAACTGGACCAGAGTATGTGAGGTGAACGCCATTTCCCGGAGGATCTGCCATCTCAGACCGGACCTTAACTCCGGACAGACCCTTAGCCAATCAGAGGAGAGAGGGTTAAACCAGACAATCAGAGGAGAGAGGGATAAACCGGCCAATCAGAGGAGAGAGGGTTAAACTGCCAATCAGAGGAGAGAGGGTTGAACCGGCCAATCAGAGGAGAGAGAGGGCTAAACCGGCCAATCAGAGGGAGAGAGAGGGTTGAACTGGCCAATAGAGGAAAGACAAGGATTAAACCGCCAATAAGAGGAGAGAGGGGTTAAGACGGCCAATCAGAGGAAAGAGGGTTAAACCGGACAACAGAGGAGAGAGGGGTATAACCGGCCAATCAGAGGAGAGGGTAAACTGCCAGAAGGAGAAAGGGGTTAAACGGCCAATCAGAGGGGAAAGAGAGGTTAAACCGGCCAATCAGAGAAGAGAGGGTTAAACCGGCCAATCAGAGGAGAGAGGGTTAAACCGGCCAATCAGAGGAGAGAGGGGTTAAACCGCCAATCAGAGGAGAGAGGGGTTAAACTGCCAATCAGAGGAGAGAGAGAGGGCTAAACCGGCCAATCAGAGGAGAGAGAGGGTTCAACCGCCAATCAGAGGAGAGAGAGGGGTTAAACCGGCCAACAGAGAGAGAGAGGGTTAAACCAGCCAATCAGAGGAGAGAGAGGGTCAACTCGGCCAATCAGAGGAGAGAGAGAGGGTTAAACTGGCCAATCAGAGGAGAGAGGGGTTAACCTCAATCAGAGGAGAGAGAGGGCTTAAACCGGCCAATCAGAGGAGAGAGAGGGGTTAAACCGGCCAATCAGAGGAGAAAGGGTTAAACCGCCAATCAGAGAAGAGAGGTTAAACTGGTCATCAGAGAGAGAGAGGGTTAAACCGGCCAATCAGAGGAGAGAGAGGGTTAAACTGACCAATCAGAGAGAGAGAGGGTAAACGACAGCCAATCAGAGGAGAGAGAGGGGTTAAACCGGCCAATCAGAGAGAGAGAGGGTTAAACCGGCCAATCAAGGAGAAGAGAGGGTTAAACCGGCCAATCAGAGAATAGAGGGAGTCAAACCGCCAATCAGAGGAGAGAGAGGGGTTAAACTGGCCAATCAGAGAAGAGACGGGTTAAACCAGCCAATCAGAGAAGAGAGGGGTTAAACCAGCCAAACAGAGTAAGGACAGAGGAGAAACATTGAGGACAGAGAAGGTTTACCAATGGTGGAGGCCTCACCTCGTGTTCAGAGCCTAGTCCAGCTGGCCGCTGGAACTGGACCGAGGCCCCGTCTTCGCCCTGGAACAGAGTTAAATACCGACATCTCAGAGAAATAAACGTTAAAGCAATTCATCAATTAATTCAGTTTTTACTCCAACAGCTGTTGTGGAAGACAATATTAAACATTTAACCAGGATTTACATGTTAGCAACATTTCAGTTTTTTCAGCTTTTTGATTCATCATCACATTCATGTTCCTTGGTTCCATCGGAGTGTGTCGTGAAATGTCACTTTTTGCAGTTGGAGACGGGGAGCAGGAGTTCTGCAGGAGCTGATGGATGGCTCGGGCCTGCCTTCAGCAGCGCCAGGTAACAGTCCGTCCTCCAGGTGAGCCCTCAGAAACAGGAGGAGGAGCCCACGTAGCACAGCCTTCCCGTGAGACATGACGGCAAATGCGGTTCCAAGAATGTCCGGCCTACCATGTGGTGAGTGGACAGGATGATGGTGCGACCTGCAAACGCCACAAACACAAATCTCACAGGTGTCCCAGCAGCGAGACCCCCACCGCAGTGAGGTTTGTCCCACCTGTCCTGTACTTCAGCAGCAGGTCCCAGATCCCCGAGCGTAAGGGTCCACTCCGGCTGTGGGTTCGTCTAAAATCACCACCTTGGACCCTCCGACGAAAGCCAGGGCCACGGAGAGTTTGCGCTACATACCCCGGGAGAGAGCGCTGGTGCGGTACACAGCGCTTGTGAGGTAACCCAGGCCGCAGGACGCTCCCCACTGCCGGACAGAGCTTTGAGCCAATCAAAGGAGAGAGAGGGTTAAACCGCCAATCAGAGGAGAGAGGGAAAACCGCCAATAAGAGGTGAGAGGGCAACTGCCAATCAGAGGAGAGAGGGTTAAACCGCCAATCAGAGGAAAGAGAGGGTTAAACCGCCAATCAGGAGAGGAGAGAGGTTAAACTGCCACAATCAGGAAGAGAGAGAGAGGGATTAAACCGGCCAATAAGAAGAGAGAGAGAGGGGCTCAAACGGCCAATCAGAGGAGAGGGGACAAACCGAGACAACCAGAGAAGAGAGAGAGGGCAAAACCGGCCAATCAGAGGAGAGAGAGGGGTTAAACCGCCAATCAGAGGAGAAAGGGTTAACCAGGCCAATCCGAAGAGAGAGAGAGGGTTAAACCCACCAATCAGAGGGAGAGAGGGTTAAACTGGCCAATCAGGAGAGAGAGGGGTTAAACCGCCAATCAGAGGAGAGAGGGTTAAACCGCCAATCAGAGGAGAGAGAGGGTTAAACCGCCAATCAGAGGAGAGAGGGGTTAAACCGCCAATCAGAGGAGAGAGAGGGGTTAAACCGGCCAATCAGAGGAGAGAGGGGTTAAACCGCCAATCAGAGGAGAGAGAGGGTTAAACCGCCAATCAGAGGAGAGAGAGGGGTTAAACCGGCCAATCAGAGGAGAGAGGGGTTAAACCGGCCAATCAGAGGAGAGAGAGGTTAAACCGCCAATCAGAGGAGAGAGGGTTAAACTGCCAATCAGAGGAGAGAGAGGGTTAAACCGGCCAATCAGGAGGAGAGAGAGGGTTAAACCAGCCAATCAGAGGAGAGAGGGTTAAACTGGCCAATCAGAGGAGAGAGAGGGGTTAAACCGCCAATCAGAGGAGAGAGGGGGTTAAACCGGCCAAATCAGAAGAAGAGAGGGTTAAACCAAGCCAAATCAGAGGAGAGAGAGGGGTTAAACCGGCCAATCAGAGAGAGAGAGGGTTAAACCGGCCAATCAGAGGAGAGAGGGTTAAACCGCCAATCAGAGGAGAGAGAGGGTTAAACCGCCAATCAGAGGAGAGAGAGGGTTAAACGGCCAATCAGAGGAGAGAGGGTTAAACCGCCAATCAGAGAAGAGAGGGTTAAACTGCCAATCAGAGGAGAGAGAGGTTAGTAAAACCGGCCAATAAGAGAGAGAGAGGGGTAGACCGCCAATCAGAGGAGAGAGAGGGTTAAACTGGCCAATCAGAGGAGAGAGGGTTAAACCGGCCAATCAGAGGAGAGAGAGGGTTAAACCGGCCAATCAGGGGAGAGGGTTAAACCGCCAATCAGAGGAGAGAGGGTTAAACCAGCCAATCAGAGGAGAGAGGGAAAAGGCCACCGAGAAAGAGGGCCAATCAGAGAGAGAGGGTTAAACCGCCAATCAGAGGAGAGAGGGTTAACCTGGCCAATCAGAGGAGAGAGAGGGTTAAACTGCCAATCAGAGGAGAGAGGGTTAAACGGCCAATCAGAGGAGAGAGAGGTTAAACCGGCCAATCAGAGGAGAGAGAGGGTTAAACCGGCCAATCAGAGGAGAGAGGGGAAACCGGCCAATCAGAAGGAGAGAGAGGGAGTTAAACCGCCAATCAGAGGAGAGAGAGGGTTAAACCGGCCAATCAGAGGAGAGAGGGTTAAACCGGCCAATCAGAGGAGAGAGGGTTAAACCGGCCAATCAGAGGAGAGAGGGTTAAACCGCCAATCAGAGGAGAGAGGGTTAAACCGCCAATCAGAGGAGAGAGGGGTTAAACCGGCCAATCAGAGGAGAGAGAGGGGTTAAACCGCCAATCAGAGAAGAGAGAGGGTTAAACCGCCAATCAGAGGAGAGAGAGTTAAACCGCCAATCAGAGGAGAGAGGGGTTAAACCGCCAATCAGAGGAGAGAGGGGTTAAACCGGCCAATCAGAGAAGAGAGAGGGGTTAAACCGCCAATCAGAGGAGAGAGAGGGTTAAACCGGCCAATCAGAGGAGAGAGAGGGTTAAACTGGCCAATCAGAGAAGAGAGAGGGTTAAACCGGCCAATCAGAGGAGAGAGGGGCTAAACCGGCCAATCAGAGGAGAGAGGGTTAAACCGGCCAATCAGAGAGAGAGAGGGTTAAACGGCCAATCAGAGGAGAGAGGGTTAAACCGCCAATCAGAGGAGAGAGAGGGTTAAACCGCCAATCAGAGGAGAGAGGGTTAAACGGCCAATCAGAGGAGAGAGGGGGTTAAACTGGCCAATCAGAGGAGAGAGGGGTTAAACTGCCAATCAGAGGAGAGAGAGGGTTAAACCGGCCAATCAGAGGAGAGAGAGGGTTAAACGGCCAATCAGAGGAGAGAGAGGATTAAACCGCCAATCAGAGGAGAGAGGGTTAAACCGCCAATCAGAGGAGAGAGGGGTTAAACCAGCCAATCAGAGGAGAGAGAGGGTTAAACGGCCAATCAGAGGAGAGAGGGTTAAACCGCCAATCAGAGGAGAGAGGGGTTAAACCAGCCAATCAGAGGAGAGAGGGTTAAACCAGCCAATCAGAGGAGAGAGAGGGGTTAAACCGGCAACTAGAGAGAGGGTAAACCGGCCAACAGAGAGAGAGAGGGTTAAACCCCATCAGAGAGAGAGAGGGTTAAACCGGCCAATCAGAGAGAGAGAGGGTTAAACCACCAATCAGAGAAGAGAGGGGTTAAACTGGCCAATCAGAAAGAGAGAGGGTTAAACCAGCCAATCAGAGGAGAGAGAGGGTTAACCGGCCAATCAGAGAGAGAGAGGGGTTAAACCGGCCAATCAGAGGAGAGAGGTTAAACCGGCCAATCAGAGACTAGAGGGTTAAACCGCCAATCAGAGGAGAGAGAGGGTTAAACCGCCAATCAGAGAAGAGAGGGGTTAAACCAGCCAAACAGAGTAAGGACAGAGGGCACAGAGGAGAACAGAGAGAGAAACATTGAGGACAGAGAAGGTTTACTCGATGGTGGAGGCCTCACTCTCGTGTTCAGAGCCTAGTCCGGCGCCGCTGGAACTGACCGAGGCCCCGTCTTCGTCCTGGAACAGAGTTAAATACCGACATCTCAGAGAAATAAACGTTAAAGTAATTCATCAATT
This sequence comes from Rhyacichthys aspro, assembly GCA_036850595.1. Lineage (NCBI taxonomy): Eukaryota > Metazoa > Chordata > Actinopteri > Gobiiformes > Rhyacichthyidae > Rhyacichthys > Rhyacichthys aspro. The sequence continues at coordinate 13,368 of JAWCTZ010001008.1, read as the reverse complement.
AATTCAGTTTTTAATCCAACAGCTGTTGTGGAAGACAATATTAAACATTTAACCAGGATTTACATGTTGGCAACATTTCCAGCTTTTTTTCAGCTTTTGATTCATCATCACATTCATGTTCCTCTTGGTTCCATCGGAGTGTGTATCGATAAATGTCGTACTTTTTGCAGTTGGAGACGGGGGAGCAGGAGTTCCTGCAGGAGCTGATGGATGGCCCGCCCGTCTTCAGCAGCGCCAGGTAATAGTCCGTCCCAGGTGAGTCCTCAGAAACAGGGAGGAGCCCACGCAGCACAGCTTCCCGTGAGACATGATGGCAATGCGGTTTCAAGAATGTCCGCCTCGTCCCATGTGGTGAGTGGACAGGATGATGGTGCGACCTGCAAACGCCACAAACACAAATCTCACAGGTGTCCCAGCAGCGAGACCCCCACCGCAGTGTGAGGTTTGTCCCACCTGTCCTGTACTTCAGCAGCAGGTCCCAGATCCCTGGCCGAGCGTAAGGGTCCACTCCGGCTGTGGGTTCGCCTAAAATCACCACCTTGGACCCTCCGACGAAAGCCAGGGCCACGGAGAGTTTGCGCCATACCCTCGGAGAGAGCGCTGGTGCGGGACCAGCGCCAGTGAGGTAACCCAACTTCCCGCAGGATCTGCTCCATCTCAGACCCGACCTGGGCCTCGGGCAGACCTTTGAGCCAATCAAAGGAGAGAATGTTAAACCGGACAATCAGAGGAGAAAGGGATAAACCGCCAATCAGAGGTGAGAGGGTTAAACCGCCAATAAGAGGAGAGAAGGTTGAACCGCCAATCAGAGGAAAGAGAGAGGGTTAAACCGCCAATAAGAGGAGAGAGGGTTAAAACTGCCCAATCAGAGGAAAGGGGCCAACCAGAAGAGAGAGAGGGTTAAACCGCCAATCAAGAAGAGAGAGAGGGGTTAAACGGCCAATCAGAGGAAAGAGGGTTAAACCGCCAATCAGAGAAGAGAGAAGGTTAAACCGCCAATAAGAGGAGAGAGAAGGGTTAAACTGGCCAATCAGAGAAGAGAGGGTTAACCCGCCAATCAGAGGAGAGAGAGGGTTAAACCGCCAATCAGAGGAGAGAGGGTTAAACCGCCAATCAGAGGAGAGAGGGTTAAACTGGCCAATCAGAGGAGAGAGAGGGTTAAACCGGCCAATCAGAGGAGAGAGGGTTAAACCGCCAATCAGAGGAGAGAGAAGGTTAAACCGCCAATCAGAGGAGAGAGAGAAGTTAAACAGCCTACTCAGAGGAGAGAGAGGGTTAAACCGCCAATCAGAGGAGAGAGGGTTAAACCGCCAATCAGAGGAGAGAGAGGGGTTAAACGGCCAATCAGAGGAGAGAGAGGTTTTAACCGCCAATCAGAGGAGAGAGAGGGTTAAACCGCCAATCAGAGGAGAGAGGGTTAAACTGACCAATCAGAGGAGAGAGGGTTAAACGGCCAATCAGAGGAGAGAGGGTTAAACTGGCCAATCAGAGGAGAGAGAGGGGTTAAACGCCAATCAGAGGAGAGAGGGTTAAACCGGCCAATCAGAGGAGAGAGGGTTAAACCGCCAATCAGAGGAGAGAGAGGGTTAAACCGGCCAATCAGAGAAGAGAGGGCTAAACTGGCCAATCAGAGGAGAGAGGGTTAAACCGGCCAATCAGAGGAGAGAGGGGATAAACTGCCAATCAGAGGAGAGAGGGGGATCAAACCAGCCAATCAGAGAAGAGAGGGGGTTAAACGGCCAATCAGAGAAGAGAGAGGGTTAAACCGCCAATCAGAGGAGAGAGAGGGGTTAAACCGCCAATCAGAGGAGAGAGGGTTAAACCGCCAATCAGAGGAGAGAGAGGTTAAACCTGGCCAATCAGAGAGAGAGAGGGTTAAACCGCCAATCAGAGGAGAGAGGGGTTAAACCGGCCAATCAGAGGAGAGAGAGGTTAAACCGGCCAATCAGAGGAGAGAGAGGGGCTAAACCGGCCAATCAGAGGAGAGAGGGTTAAACCGCCAATCAGAGGAGAGAGAGGGTTAAACTGGCCAATCAGAGGAGAGAGAGGGTTAAACCGCCAATCAGAGAGAGAGGGGGTTAAACCGGCCAATCAGAGGAGAGAGGGTTAAACCGCCAATCAGAGGAGAGAGAGGTTAAACTGCCAATCAGAGAGAGAGAGGGTTAAACGGCCAATCAGAGGAGAGAGGGTTAAACCGCCAATCAGAGGAGAGAGGGGTTAAACTGGCCAATCAGAGGAGAGAGGGGTTAAACCGCCAATCAGAGGAGAGAGAGGGGTTAAACGGCCAATCAGAGGAGAGAGAGGGTTAAACGCCAATCAGAGGAGAGAGGGTTAAACCGCCAATCAGAGGAGAGAGAGGGGTTAAACCGCCAATCAGAGGAGAGAGAGGGTTAAACCGGCCAATCAGAGGAAGAGAGGGGCTAAACTGCCAATCAGAGGAGAGAGGGTTAAACCGGCCAATCAGAGGAGAGAGGGTTAAACCGGCCAATCAGAGGAGAGAGAGGGTTAAACCGGGCCAATCAGAGGAGAGAGAGGGTTAAACCGCCAATCAGAGGGAGAGAGGGCTTAAACCGGCCAATCAGAGGAGAGAGAGGGTTAAACCGGCCAATCAGAGGGAGAGAGGTTAAACCGGCCAATCAGAGGAGAGAGGGTTAAACCGCCAATCAGAGGAGAGAGGGGTTAAACTGCCAATCAGAGGAGAGAGGGCTTAAACCGCCAATCAGAGAGAGAGAGGGTTAAACCGCCAATCAGAGGAGAGAGGGTTAAACCGGCCAATCAGAGGAGAGAGGGTTAAACCGGCCAATCAGAGGAGAGAGGCTTAAACCGGCCAATCAGAGGAGAGAGGAGGTTAAACCGCCAATCAGAGGAGAGAGAGGGTTAAACCGGCCAATCAGAGGAGAGAGGGGTTAAACCGGCCAATCAGAGAGAGAGAGAGGGTTAAACCGCCAATCAGAGGAGAGAGAGGGTTAAACCGCCAATCAGAGGAGAGAGGGTTAAACCGCCAATCAGAGGAGAGAGGGCTAAACCAGCCAATCAGAGGAGAGAGAGGGTTAAACCGCCAATCAGAGGAGAGAGGGGTTAAACCGGCCAATCAGAGGAGAGAGGGTTAAACCGGCCAATCAGAGGAGAGAGAGGGTTAAACCGCCAATCAGAGGGAGAGAGAGGGGTTAAACCGCCAATCAGAGGAGAGAGGGTTAAACCGCCAATCAGAGGAGAGAGGGTTAAACCTGCCAATCAGAGAAGAGAGAGGGTTAAACCAGCCAATCAGAGGAGAGAGAGGGTTAAACCGCCAATCAGAGGAGAGAGAGGGGTTAAACCGGCCAATCAGAGGAGAGAGGGTTAAACCGCCAATCAGAGGAGAGAGGGGTTAAACCGCCAATCAGAGGAGAGAGAGGGTTAAACCGCCAATCAGAGGAGAGAGAGGTTAACCTGCCAATCAGAGAGAGAGAGGGTTAAACCGCCAATCAGAGGAGAGAGAGGGTTAAACCAGCCAATCAGAGGAGAGAGAGGGGTTAAACTGCCAATCAGAGGAGAGAGAGGGTTAAACCGCCAATCAGAGGAGAGAGGGTTAAACCGGCCAATCAGAGGAGAGAGGGTTAAACCGGCCAATCAGAGGAGAGAGGGTTAAACCGCCAATCAGAGGAGAGAGGGTTAAACCGCCAATCAGAGGAGAGAGGGGAGAGAGGGTTAAACCGGCCAATCAGAGGAGAGAGAGGGCTAAACCGCCAATCAGAGGAGAGAGGGTTAAACCGCCAATCAGAGGAGAGAGGGGTTAAACCGGCCAATCAGAGGAGAGAGGGGTTAAACGGCCAATCAGAGGAGAGAGGGTTAAACCGCCAATCAGAGGAGAGAGAGGTTAAACCGCCAATCAGAGGAGAGAGAGGGCTAACGGCAGAAGAGAGAGGGTTAAACCGCCAATCAGAGGAGAGAGAGGGTTAAACCGCCAATCAGAGGAGAGAGGGTTAAACCGCCAATCAGAGGAGAGAGAGGGTTAAACCGCCAATCAGAGGAGAGAGAGGGGTTAAACCGGCCAATCAGAGGAGAGAGAGGGGGTTAAACCGGCCAATCAGAGGAGAGAGGGTTAAACCGGCCAATCAGAGGAGAGAGAGGGTTAAACCGGCCAATCAGAGGAGAGAGAGGGTTAAACCGGCCAATCAGAGGAGAGAGGGTTAAACCGCCAATCAGAGAAGAGAGGGGTTAAACTGGCCAATCAGAAGAGAGAGGGTTAAACCAGCCAATCAGAGGAGGAAATTAAATAAGAGAGGGTTAAACCGCCAATCAGAGGAGAGAGAGGGTTAAACCGGCCAATCAGAGGAGAGAGAGTTAAACCGCCAATCAGAGACTAGAGGGGTTAAACCGGCCAATCAGAGGAGAGAGAGGGTTAAACCGCCAATCAGAGAAGAGAGGGGTTAAACCAGCCAAACAGAGTAAGGACAGAGGGGAAACAAGGAGAGGAGAGGAGAAACATTGAGGACAGAGAAGGTTTACCGATGGTGGAGGCCTCACTCTCGTGTTCAGAGCCTAGTCCGGCGCCGCTGGAACTGACCGAGGCCCCGTCTTCGTCCTGGAACAGAGTTAAATACCGACATCTCAGAGAAATAAACGTTAAAGTAATTCATCAATTAATTCAGTTTTTAATCCAACAGCTGTTGTGGAAGACAATATTAAACATTTAACCAGGATTTACATGTTGGCAACATTTCCAGCTTTTTTCAGCTTTTGATTCATCATCACATTCATGTTCCTCTTGGTTCCATCCGAGTGTGTATCGTATAAATGTCGTACCTTTTGCAGTTGGAGACGGGGAGCAGGAGTTCTGCAGGAGCTGATGGATGGCTCGGCCCGTCTTCAGCAGCGCCAGGTAATAGTCCGCTCCCAGGTGAGTCCTCAGAAACAGGGAGGAGCCCACGCAGCACAGCTTCCCGTGAGACATGATGGCAATGCGGTCTCCAAGAATGTCCGCCTCGCCCATGTGGTGAGTGGACAGGATGATGGTGCGACCTGCAAACGCCACAAACACAAATCTCACAGGTGTCCCAGCAGCGAGACCCCCACCGCAGTGTGAGGTTTGTCCCACCTGTCCTGTACTTCAGCAGCAGGTCCCAGATCCCCTGTCGAGCGTAAGGGGTCCACTCCGGCTGTGGGTTCGCCTAAAATCACCACCTTGGACCCTCCGACGAAAGCCAGGGCCACGGAGAGTTTGCGCTACATACCCCGGGAGAGAGCGCTGGTGCGGGACCAGCGCTTGTGAGGTAACCCAATTTCCCGCAGGATCTGCTCCATCTCAGACCGGACCTGGGCTCGGACAGACCTTTGAGCCAATCAAAGGAGAGAATGTTAAACCCGACAATCAGAGGAGAAAGGGATAAACCGCCAATCAGAGGTGAGAGGGTTAAACCGCCAATAAGAGGAGAGAGAGGGTTGAACCGCCAATCAGAGGAAAGAGAGGGGTTAAACCGCCAATAAGAGGAGAGAGGGTTAAACTGCCCAATCAGAGGAAAGACAAGGATTAAACCGCCAATAAGAAGAGAGAGAGGGGTCCAGACGGCAAATCAGAGGAGAGAGGGTTAAACCGACCACCAGAGAAGAGAGAGGGGTTAAACCGCCAAAAAGAGGAGAGAGAGAGGGTTAAACCGCCAATCAGAGGGAAAGAGGGTTAACCCGGCCAATCAGAGAGAAGAGACCCCAACCCGGCCGCCAAGCCAGAGAGAGGTCACCCCCCCAATCAGAGGAGAAAGAGAGGTTAAACCGCCAATCAGAGGAGAGAGGGGTCAAACCGCCAATCAGAGAGAGAGAGGGTTAAACCGCCAATCAGAGGAGAGAGGCTTAAACCGCCAATCAGAGGAGAGAGAGAGGTCAAACCGCCAATCAGAGGAGAGAGGGTTAAACCGCCAATCAGAGGAGAGAGGGGGGTTAAACCGGCCAATCAGAGGAGAGAGAGGGTTAAACCGCCAATCAGAGGAGAGAGAGGGGTTAAACCGCCAATCAGAGGAGAGAGGGTTAAACCGGCCAATCAGAGGAGAGAGGGGGTTAAACCGGCAATCAGAGGAGAGAGAGGGTTAAACCGCCAATCAGAGGAGAGAGGGTTAAACTGGCCAATCAGAGGAGAGAGAGGGTTAAACCGCCAATCAGAGGAGAGAGGGTTAAACTGCCAATCAGAGGAGAGAGGGTTAAACCGCCAATCAGAGGAGAGAGGGTTAAACCGCCAATCAGAGGAGAGAGAGGGTTAAACCGCCAATCAGAGGAGAGAGAGGGTTAAACCGCCAATCAGAGGAGAGAGAGGGTTAAACTGGCCAATCAGAGAGAGAGAGGGTTAAACGGCCAATCAGAGGAGAGAGGGTTAAACCGCCAATCAGAGGAGAGAGGGTTAAACTAATCAATCAGAGGAGAGAGAGGGCTAAACCGGCCAATCTGAGGAGAGAGAGGGTTAAACGGCCAATCAGAGGAGAGAGGGTTAAACCGGCCAATCAGAGGAGAGAGAGGGCTAAACCGCCAATCAGAGAGAAGAGAGGGGTTAAACTGCCAATCAGAGGAGAGAGGGTTAAACTGCCAATCAGAGGAGAGAGAGAGGGAGGCTAAACCGGCCAATCAGAGGAGAGAGAGGGGTTAAACCGGCCAATCAGAGGAGAGAGGGTTAAACCGCCAATCAGAGAGAGAGAGGGTTAAACCGGCCAATCAGAGGAGAGAGAGAGGTTAAACTAGCCAATCAGAGGAGAGAGAGGGGTTAAACCGGCCAATCAGAGGGAGAGAGGGGTTAAACCGCCAATCAGAGGAAGAGAGGGGCCTTAAACCGGCCAATCAGAGAAAGAGAGAGAGAGGGGTTAAACCGGCCAATCAGAGGAGAGAGGGTTAAACCGCCAATCAGAGGAGAGAGAGGGTTAAACCTGCCAATCAGAGGAGAGAGGGTGAACTGGCCAATCAGAAGAGAGAGGGTTAAACTGGCCAATCAGAGGAGAGAGGGGGTTAAACCGCCAATCAGAGGAGAGAGAGGGTTAAACCGGCCAATCAGAGAAGAGAGGGGGTTAAACTGGCCAATCAGAGGAGAGAGAGTTAAACCGGCCAATCAGAGACTAGAGGGGCTTAAACCGCCAATCAGAGGAGAGAGAGGGGTTAAACCGGCCAATCAGAGAAGAGAGAGGGTTAAACCAGCCAAACAGAGTAAGGGACAGAGAAAGGAGTGAGGAACCGCGGAGAAACATTGAGGACAGAGAAGGTTTACCGATGGTGGAGGCCTCACTCGTGGAGCAGAGCCTAGCCGCGCGCTGAACTGACCGAGGCCCCCGCGCCCTGGAACAGAGTTAAATACCACATCTCAGAGAAATAAACGCAAAGTAATTCATCAATTAACTCAGTTTTTAATCCAACAGCTGTTGAGGAAGACACAATAAACACCTAACCAGGACTTACATGTTGGCAAATTTCCAGCTTTTTCAGCTTTTGATTCATCATCACATTATGTTTCCCCTTGGTTCCATCGGAGTGTGTATCGTATAAACGTCGCCTCTTGCAGTTGGAGAGGGGAGCAGGAGTTCCTGCAGGAGCTGATGGATGGCCCCGCCCGTCTCAGCAGCGCCAGGTAATAGTCCTCCCAGGTGAGTCCTCAGAAACAGAGAGGAGCCCACCAGCACAGCTTCCCGAGACATGATGGCAATGCGGTTCCAAGAATGTCCGCCTCGCCCATGTGGTGAGTGGACAGGATGATGGTGCGACCTGCAAACGCCACAAACACAAATCTCACAGGTGTCCCAGCAGCGAGACCCCCACCGCAGTGTGAGGTTTGTCCCACCTGTCCTGTACTTCAGCAGCAGGTCCCAGATCCCCCGTCGAGCGAAAGGGGCCCACTCCGGCTGTGGGTCTGTCTAAAATCACCACCTTGGACCCCTCCGACAAAGCCAGGCCACGGAGAGTTTGCGCTACATACCCCCGGAGAGAGAGCTGGTGCGGGACCAGCGCGAGGTAACCCACTCTCCCAGGATCTGCTCCATCTCAGACCGAACTGGGCCTGGCAGACCTTTGAGCCAATCAAAGGAGAGAATGTTAAACCCGACAATCAGAGGAGAAAGGGATAAACCGCCAATCAGAGGTGAGAGGGTTAAACCGCCAATAAGAGGAGAGAAGGTTGAACCGCCAATCAGAGGAAAGAGAGGGGTTAAACCGCCAATAAGAGGAGAGAGGGTTAAACTGCCCAATCAGAGGAAAGACAAGGATTAAACCGCCAATAAGAAGGAGAGAGAGGGGTTAGACTGGCCAATCAGAGGAGAGAGGGGTTAAACCGACCAACAGAGAAGAGAGAGAGGTGCTTAAACCGGCCAATCAGAGGAGAGAGAGGGTTAAACCGCCAATCAGAGGAGAGAGGGTTTAACCCGCCAATCAGAGGAGAGAGGGTTAAAACCGGCCAATCAGAGGAGAGAGAGGGTTAAACCGCCAATCAGAGGAGAGAGAGGGTTAAACCGCCAATCAGAGGAGAGAGGGTTAAACCGGCCAATCAGAGGAGAGAGAGGGTTAAACTGGCCAATCAGAGGAGAGAGGGTTAAACCGCCAATCAGAGGAGAGAGAGGGTTAAACCGCCAATCAGAGGAGAGAGGGTTAAACCGGCCAATCAGAAGAGAGAGGGTTAAACCGCCAATCAGAGAGAGAGAGGGAGGGAGGGTTAAACTGGCCAATCAGAGGAGAGAGGGGTTAAACCGCCAATCAGAGGAGAGAGAGGGTTAAACCGGCCAATCAGAGGAGAGAGAGGGTTAAACTGGCCAATCAGAGGAGAGAGGGTTAAACTGGCCAATCAGAAGAGAGAGAGAGAGGTGTTAAACCGGCCAATCAGAGAGAGAGAGGGTTAAACCGGCCAATCAGAGGAGAGAGAGGGTTAAACCGCCAATCAGAGGAGAGAGGGGCTAAACCGGCAATCAGAGGGAAAGAGGGTTAACCGGCCAATCAGAGGAGAGAGGGTTAAACTGGCCAATCAGAGGAGAGAGGGGTTAAACTGGCCAATCAGAGGAGAGAGAGGGTTAAACCGCCAATCAGAGGAGAGAGGGTTAAACCGGCCAATCAGAGGAGAGAGGGAGGGGAATTAAACCGCCAATCAGAGGAGAGAGAGAGGGTTAAACCGCCAATCAGAGGAGAGAGGGTTAAACCGGCCAATCAGAGAAGAGAGAGGGTTAAACCGGCCAATCAAGAGGAGAGAGAGAGGGTTAAACCGGCCAATCAGAGGAGAGAGAGGCAAAACCCCAATCAGAAGAGAGAGAGGGTTAACTGGCCAATCAGAGGAGAGAGAGGGTTAAACTGCCAATCAGAGGAGAGAGAGGGTTAAACCGGCCAATCAGAGGAGAGAGGGTTAAACCGCCAATCAGAGGAGAGAGGGGGCCAATCAGAGGAGAGAGGGTTAAACCGCCAATCAGAGAGAGAGAGGGTTAAACTGCCAATCAGAGGAGAGAGAGGGCTTAAACCGCCAATCAGAGAGAGAGAGGGTTAAACCGCCAATCAGAGAGAGAGAGGGTTAAACTGGCCAATCAGAGGAGAGAGGGGTTAAACCGCCAATCAGAGGAGAGAGGGGTTAACCGGGCCAATCAGAGGAGAGAGAGGTTAAACTGGCCAATCAGAGGAGAGAGGGTTAAACCGCCAATCAGAGAGAGAGAGGGTTAAACTGCCCAATCAGAGGAGAGAGAGGAAAACTGCCAATCAGAGGAGAGAGAGAGGGCCTAAACCTGCCAATCAGAGGAGAGAGGGGTTAACCAGCCAATCAGAGGAGAGAGAGGGTTAAATCGGCCAATCAGAGGAGAGAGAGGGTTAAACCGCCAATCAGAGGAGAGAGAGGGTTAAACCGGCCAATCAGAGGAGAGAGGGTTAAATCGGCCAATCAGAGGAGAGAGAGTTAAACGGCCAATCAGAGGAGAGAGGGGTTAAACCGCCAATCAGAGGAGAGAGAGGGTTAAACTGCCAATCAGAGGAGAGAGGGGTTAAACCGGCCAATCAGAGGAGAGAGAGGGTTAAACCGGCCAATCAGAGGAGAGAGGGTTAAACCGGCCAATCAGAGAGAGAGAGGGGTTAAACCGGCCAATCAGAGGAGAGAGGGGTTAAACCGGCCAATCAGAGGAGAGAGAGGGGTTAAACCGGCCAATCAGAGGAGAGAGAGGGCAAAACCGGCCATCAGAGAGAGAGAGGGTTAAACCGGCCAATCAGAGGAGAGAGAGGGTTAAACCGGACAATCAGAGGAGAGAGGGGCTAAAACCGCCAACCAGAGGAGAGAGGGTTAAACCGGCCAATCAGAGGAAAGAGAGGGATTAAACCGGCCAATCAGAGGGAGAGAGGGTTAAACTGGCCAATCAGAGGAGAGAGGGTTAAACCGCCACTAGAGAGGAGAGAGGGTGCAACTGGCCAATCAGAGGAGAGAGGGGTTAAACCGGCCAATCAGAGGAGAGAGAGGGGTTAAACCGCCAAATCAGAGAAGAGAGAGGGGTTAAACCGGCCAATCAGAGGAGAGAGGGTTAAACCGCCAATCAGAGGAGAGAGAGGGTTAAACCCCCAATCAGAGGAGAGAGGGTTAAACCGCCAATCAGAGGAGAGAGAGGGTTAAACCGCCAATCAGAGGAGAGAGGGGTTAAACCCGCCAATCAGAGGAGAAAGAGGGTTAAACCGGCCAATCAGAGGAGAGAGAGGTTAAACGGCCAATCAGAAGGAGAGAGAGGGTTAAACCGGCCAATCAGAGGAGAGAGGGTTAAACCGGCCAATCAGAGGAGAGAGAGAGGGTTAAACCGCCAATCAGAGGAGAGAGGGCTTAACCGCCAATCAGAGGAGAGAGAGGGGTCAAACCGGCCAATCAGAGGAGAGAGAGGGTTAAACCGCCAATCAGAGGAGAGAGGGTTAAACCGCCAATCAGAGGAGAGAGGGTTAAACTGGCCAATCAGAGGAGAGAGGGTAAAACCGGCCAATCAGAGGAGAGAGAGGGTTAAACTGGCCAATCAGAGGAGAGAGGGTTAAATCCGCCAATCAGAGAGAGAGAGGGTTAAACCGCCAATCAGAGGAGAGAGGGGTTAAACGGGCCAATCAGAGAGAGAAGAGGGTTAAACCGGCCAATCAGAGGAGAGAGAGGGTTAAACTGGCCAATCAGAGGAGAGAGGGTTAAACGGCCAATCAGAGGAGAGAGGAGGGTTAAACCGGCCAATCAGAGGAAAGAGAGGGTTAAACCGGCCAATCAGAGGAGAGAGAGGTTAACCGGCAAATCAGAGGAGAGAGGGTTAAACCGCCAATCAGAGGAGAGAGAGGGGTTAAACTGGCCAATCAGAGGAGAGAGGGGTTAAACCGCCAATCAGAGGAGAGAGAGGGGTTAAACCGGCCAATCAGAGAAGAGAGGGGTTAAACCAGCCAATCAGAGGAGAGAAAGGGGTTAAAACGGCCAATCAGAGGAGAGAGAGGGGTTAAACCGGCCAATCAGAGGAGGAGGAGGGTTAACCCGCCAATCAGAAAAGAGAGGGTTAAACCGCCAATCAGAGGAGAGAGATGGTTAAACCGCCAATCAGAGGAGAGAGGGTTAAACCACCAATCAGAGAAGAGAGGGGCTATACTGGCCAATCAGAAGAGAGAGGGTTAAACCAGCCAATCAGAGGAGAGAGAGGGTTAAAACCGCCAATCACAGGAGAGAGAGGGGTTAAACCGGCCAATCAGAGAGAGAGAGTTAAACCGGCCAATCAGAGACTAGAGGGGTTAAACCGCCAATCAGAGGAGAGAGACGGGTTAAACCGCCAATCAGAGAAGAGAGGGGTTAAACCAGCCAAACAGAGTAAGGACAGAGGAGAAACATTGAGGACAGAGAAGGTTTACCGATGGTGGAGGCCTCACTCTCGTGTTCAGAGCCTAGTCCGGCGCCGCTGGAACTGACCGAGGCCCCGTCTTCGTCCTGGAACAGAGTTAAATACCGACATCTCAGAGAAATAAACCTTAAAGTAATTCATCAATTAATTCAGTTTTTAATCCAACAGCTGTTGTGGAAGACAATATTAAACATTTAACCAGGATTTACATGTTGGCAACATTTCCAGCTTTTTTTCAGCTTTTGATTCATCATCACATTCATGTTCCTCTTGGTTCCATCGGAGTGTGTATCGTATAAATGTCGACCTTTTGCAGTTGGAGACGGGGAGCAGGAGTTCCTGCAGGAGCTGATGGATGGCCCGCCCGTCTTCAGCAGCGCCAGGTAATAGTCCGTCCCAGGTGAGTCCTCAGAAACAGGGAGGAGCCCACGCAGCACAGCTTCCCGTGAGACATGATGGCAATGCGGTTCCAAGAATGTCCGCCTCGCCCATGTGGTGAGTGGACAGGATGATGGTGCGACCTGCAAACGCCACAAACACAAATCTCACAGGTGTCCCAGCAGCGAGACCCCACCGCAGTGTGAGGTTTGTCCCACCTGTCCTGTACTTCAGCAGCAGGTCCCAGATCCCCCGTCGAGCGTAAGGGTCCACCCCGGCTGTGGGTTCGTCTAAAATCACCACCTTGGACCCTCCGACGAAAGCCAGGCCACGGAGAGTTTGCGCTACATACCCCGGGAGAGAGCGCTGGTGCGGGACCAGCGCAGTGAGGTAACCCAAATTCCCGCAGGATCTGCTCCATCTCAGACCGGACCTGGGCTCGGGCAGACCTTTGAGCCAATCAAAGGAGAGAATGTTAAACCCGACAATCAGAGGAGAAAGGGATAAACCGCCAATCAGAGGTGAGAGGGTTAAACCGCCAATAAGAGGAGAGAGGGATTGAACCGCCAATCAGAGGAAAGAGAGGGGTTAAACCGCCAATAAGAGGAGAGAGGGTTAAACTGCCCAATCAGAGGAAAGAGAAGGATTAAACCGGCCAATCAGAGAGAGAGAGAGGGGTTCAACGGCCAATCAGAGGAAAGAGGGTTAAACCGGCCAATCAGAGAAGAGAGGGGTTAAACCGCCAATCAGAGGAGAGAGAAGGGTTAAACCGGCCAATCAGAGGAGAGAGGGTTAAACCGCCAATCAGAGGAGAGAGGGGGTTAAACCGCCAATCAGAGGAGAGAGAGGTGTTAAACCGCCAATCAGAGGAGAGAGGGGTTAAACTGCCAATCAGAGGAGAGAGAGGTTAAACTGCCAATCAGAGGAGAGAGAGGGTTAAACGGGCCAATCAGAGAAGAGAGGGTTAAACCGCCAATCAGAGGAGAGAGAGGGTTAAACTGCCAATCAGAGGAGAGAGGGGTTAAACCGCCAATCAGAGGAGAGAGAGGTGTTAAACCGGCCAATCAGAGAGAGAGAGAGAGAGGAGTTAAACCGGCCAATCAGAGGAGAGGAGGGTTAAACCGGCCAATCAGAGGAGAGAGAGGGTTAAACTGGCCAATCAGAGGAGAGAGGGGTTAAACCGGCCAAT
>JAWCTZ010001007.1:0-26323 GCA_036850595.1 Rhyacichthys aspro | reverse complement strand
CCCAATCAAATGTAAAGGGATTAAAATGTTGAACTCAAATGTCACGTGCATCAATTTTCTCCGGCCGTAATTGTCTCCGACGCTTCTGTTCCAGGTCCGTCTTTACGAGTGGACGGCCGAGAAAGAGCTGAGGACAGAGTGCAACCACTACAACAACATCATGGCCCTTTACCTGAAGACTAAAGGGGACTTCATCCTGGTGGGGGATCTGATGAGGTCCGTCCTGCTGCTGGCGTACAAACCCATGGAGGGCAACTTTGAGGAGGTGAGGGGAGAAGTAGTTTTCCACAGTTTAGTTTGGAACATTCTTGATTTGGTTTGTGTACATTTTTTGTTTATTATCTAAAAGGGGATAAAGAAATCAACAAATTATGTGTGTTGTAAAGTAAACTCTCCAGTATTATCTTGTTTGAACTGTCGGGCAGGTCGGGTCTGTCTTCCACTTGAACTCAACAACATTAACCAATTAAAATATCTAAAACGGGCCATGCTTTATTCAGTGACTCATAAAGAAGTGAAACTAGTCCATTGGTTTATTCCATTTGTCCCGTCCCCTGGAACACAAACTCTGATCGATAGAGACCAGACTAATTCTTTAAACAGAACAGAAAAACAATTTACTTTTATAGATGTTTCCACTATTAAAGGCTCTTATTTTTGATTCCAGTGCTGTAAAGTTTCACAAGTCGGTGGTAAACCTCGCGATCGGTCGATAAACGATACAGAATCCTGAATAAAACGGAAAAAATAAAAAAGATGATTAATATTTCGGATATCGTGTCACTGTTTACATGACGCGTTTAAAACACAAGCCTCTTCTGTCTTTCGTCTGTAACAACAGTAGAAATGTGTTTTTTGAGTAAAAGATAAACATTTTTGTTACTTAAAACTGGAATAAACTGTAGAAGCAAATAGTTTTCTAGTCTCCATTCACAGATGAAGTGTAACTTAACTTAAATTACAGAAAGACTCACAGGTTTTCACATTTTATTCAACTCAGTGACAGCAGATTGTATAGCATTATAGTATTTGGTATTTATTCAGTATATTTTATTATTATTATTATATCCAGTAAGCCTTTTATCAAGTTTATATGTTTATTTAGTGGTTTGTTGTTAATTGTAGTGCCTGTGTGGTCTTATATTATAGTGAGAATGAAATATAATACTAGATTTGTTCTTTTAGCCACGTTAAAATACCATAAACTATTTAATACTTCTTAATGTCTTAATTTTAAAGCATTTATTTATTTATTTATTTTCCTTACATTTAATAATTTTCGCCACTAAACACAATAATAAAAACAAAAACAAAGAGAATGAACGATCATAATGAACGAAAAAGGAGCAGGAAGAAGATCAGTCTTATGTAACCTTTCCCTTTTTTTGCCACATCATCTGAAAATAATAATAATCAATAATCACATCCAGTAAATGTAGCATATATTTTACAAAAGAAAAAAAAGACAGACAGCTCCACAAAGCTCTGGTGGTTTTATTGATAGCCCAATATTGGAATGGTTAATGTTATGGATATTTTTGTCAATTTAGTGCTAATATTTTGACAATGCAAACAAATAATAGTAATATATGCACTTGTTGTTGTTGAGGGGTGCAGGAGTATGAAGGAAGAGCGGTAATACACACAAGTTACTTTCTATTGAAGTTTGTTTTGCTGATTTAGCTCATTAAACAGCACAGTCAGCATTTGCAGCAGCAGGATCGGGTGTGACACAGCTTATGCATGAAATTGAGGTGCTTACTTTGGCGGCTGCTATATTTCTGTTTGAAATCCCAGCAAAAAGTCAATAAGATCTGAAGACGCATCGTACATATTTTTAGACCGAGGTAGTTCGGAGTCTGGGCTTGTACACTTGTTACATTATATTGAAAAACACAAGTCAGATACTCTGGAAGTTTAATAAAAAATCTTAATAAAAAGAGCAAAAAAACAAGTATTCGCTCTGGTTTAAAGGTGCTTTTAGATTTATTTTACTGCAAGAAAAGTCTCCTGGAGTGTTCAGAATGATACGAGGTGAAAGAATTGTCTAAAAAGGAGCACATATGAAACACATTGTGGTGTTTAGCTCAGTCTAACATCTGAAAAGCCTAATTCATTTTAAACTAATTCAGTCCAGTCACACATGAGACTACTTCACGTCACTTAAGTCCTTTTTTATTACAAGATATTCATTACATAAGTGTAATTCACCTCATTATTATTATTATTTTTCACATTCATTTATTTTTATTCAAAGGAGGTAGTGCAGACATTTCTATTTTTATAATAATGGCTACATACTTTAAATAAATACACAAAAGGTAAGATTTTATACAGAAATGTTTAAATATGAAAACAGGACGAGGTACTTTGCAGTCTACAAATAAAAAGCAACAAAGCTGATGTAAAGCTGTGTGGGTTGAGAACACTTTTCAAGGGCATTTTAAAAATTAAATTGCCCTTGTACTTGGGGTAAAACATATCGACTGTTTGTAATGCAGCACCTGCTTGGAGTCAGCATTTCTTGACTCATAGATAATGCAGTGTTTACTCGGAGACCGGAGAGCACCGCGTTTTTCTCTTGTTTATCTGTTGTTTTGTGTGGCTTTAAGGACAACAATGCATGTGGTAATTAAAAGGGTAATTTTAAAAGCTTGTATTACTCTGTTGTCCATGGACAGAGGAAAGGAGAGAGGATGTAGGATTCAGAGAAAACTGAAGTATAAGTCAAAGTATAAAATCCCTCTTGGTGCAAAAGCGGTTAAACAAGGTAAAATTCACTAAATTAGACCTTTTTGTTGCAGTAAGTGTGTTTTATTTCACCTAAAATGTCTGTAATTGCGACGTTTTTTTCCTGGATGTAGGTTTTGTGGCTTTAGCGACGTGTATGCTAACCTCGTGGGGCAGATCCAAGTTTTGAGGAAGCAATGAGTGAATAAGTCTGGGTGCTCCGTGTCGTAGTCCCTTTAGAGAGACTCTTTAATTTCCAATTGAATAGCACGGTTTGGGTCGGTTCTGGCACGTGTTTATTACCAAAAGGCGTCGGAAATATCCCCAAAATGTGGACTGGACCGCTTTGGGGACCCTTCAGCTGGCTTTGTGGTAGGACCATAGTTCAACACTGAAGTCGGCTGATTGGACAAAACTCATTGGAGCGAAAATTAAAAGGCAAAAGTAAAAACATTAAATGGAAATTAAATAGGTTACACCTCATTTTTGTGAACGACATAACAAAAGCAAAAGCAGTTTTCGGTTTTTAAACAGAATCGGCGCCGTACGGCTCTCGCTTTATGAATTTAAACATTGTATTTATCATCTACACTGCATTAAACATAAGCAAATGTGCCTTAAATACTGATAAAGGACAATTACTGGATCTTACTTGTTCTTGTACGAATGGTCAGGTGAATCTATTGCTGTGTGCTCCTAAAACAATGAATAAATATAATTGTAATGCTGCTATAAAAGCTGAAAATTAATGTTAAAACTCTTTTTCCAGTTTATAGACTTTGACTCTGTGACATTTTGCATTGAGTGGGCGTTATATTATTAATATTTGTCATGAATCCTCTATTGTTTATTGTCAGATTGCTCGTGATTTCAACCCAAACTGGATGAGTGCTGTGGAAATCCTGGACGACGACAACTTCCTGGGAGCGGAGAATGCCTTTAACCTGTTTGTCTGCCAGAAGGACAGGTGAGAGGGTCCTCCACTTCTCCGCACCATCTGGAAACACTCTTTACACATTTCTTTTAAGGCTTTCTACTATGTATTTGTGCGTTTACCTCCACAGTCTATCATTGAATCTAACTAGGAGTATGTTATTTACAGTTTCTCAGCTTGTAAAAAAGTATAAAAGCTACGTTCAAGATAATCTTTTGCCATCTCTGCTGCTTATTACAGCTTTAAATCTTCTTATGTATTTCTAGGCGCAGTGAGAGTCTGCAGTGATATAATGGTGCTGATATTGTGATATTGTACTGTATGACTCGTGTTGATTTAGGGAAAAGGAAGAGAGATGCGCTCTGACCAGAAGAGTGTTGCCTCCAATTATTATGTGGCTCATACATCAGACTGGACCGCTCAATGCTTTTGACCTTTACTTTTGTATCACATCTCTCTCTCTCCGCTGTTCCTCCTCCCTTTATCATTACCTCTCTATCATTCTCTGACCTTTTCCAGCATTTCTCAAATCCCTGTCCCTCGTTTCCTTTGGCTTAATAGATTGCTTTTGTCCACGTTAATGCTTTTGTTTAAGACTTTAGTTTAGTTTTAGTTTATTAATTCTAAAAAGAATTAAAGTTTCAATGTAAGCTATAGATTTGTGGTTCTCAAAAAATATCAGTCTTTCCAAGTACCACCTTTACGCCAATACAGATCTATGCCATTTTAACTTTTATTTATTTATTATTTTTTTCTTTCTATAGCAGAAATCACTATTCATACATTTTGTCGTTATCAGAGATTCTTAAGTACCATCAGTGGGACACGTACCACAGTTTGAGAACCACTGCTATAGAAAACACATTATTATGCAGGGACTCAAGAATTTCCTGGAGAATTGTACAGCGGTGCAAAAAAGTTCTCGGACACCCTTAAAATATTACACAATCTCAAATATCATTGTGAAATATTTGTGGAAACACCTTTGTGTTTCAAAAGGTGTGGCTGCATTAGACAAACACAAACAAATACAAATGATTTTGTTTATTTTTATTTATTTTTTTGTTTATTGTTTTCAAGTAAAACTAACAAAACTAAATTCTTGACAGTTTCAGTATGTCCGTTCTCAACATTGTCTTTATCAAAGTCAACAAAAACAGAAAATGTGTTTCAAAACTGAACAAAAAATTTAAAAAAATGCACTTGAAGACCTTAATGCAATATTTCACAAATGCATGAGGTCTCTGAAATCCACCTCCAGAGAGCTTTTAGTATTCTAGTTTGTCATCATTATTATTATTGTTAACCTGTATATGTATTATGATATAGGCCATGCCAAACGAAAGCTATCATGTTACAGTGTAGGGCAATAAATGTGGTGTGGCCATAGAACAGGCTCACATCTTGCTGTCTCACTGACTCTGCTGCACTCAATTATATATTTCCTTTTACAGAATACAACTATCATCTATTAAAACTGACAGTACAGTGTGAAAATCATAAAGAACCTAATAATAAGATGCATCCAAACAATGTCCAGATGCTTTCTTCTTGACCTTTTATTGAATAATGACCTCGAAGATTACTCTCTTGAGCCCTTTTCACCTTTTCCTTTTCCTTGTTCTGTGCTCAGTGCTGCCACCACAGACGAGGAGCGGCAGCACCTGCAGGAGGTGGGGGTCTTCCACCTCGGGGAGTTCGTCAACGTCTTCTGCCACGGTTCGTTGGTGCTGCAAAACCTCGGAGAGAGCTCCACGCCCACCCAGGGCTCGGTGCTCTTCGGGACCGTTAACGGCATGATCGGTAGGCGACACATTCTCTCACACGCAAATGCATTCTGGGACTAATCAGCTGCTTGAAGGACAGACAGAGCCATAAACAAGCAATTTATTTAAAATATATATGTCAGTGAGATATTACATGCACGGCTGAGAGGCTTGTTTATTGGATTTTAATGAATAGGTGGGGTTTAGAGGCAAAAAGAAAGGTGTTAATTCAAACCTTTAGAGATAAAACTGTTGACTGATGAAAGCACAATAACAACTGTGTTTATTTAGGAAAGGGAGCAATAAAACAACTGTGAAAATAACAATTAACACGAATAAACCACTGTGTTTCTGTTCAGTTCTGTGAGTCACGATTTTGACCTTAATGAAAGTTCATTTGTCCATCGTTAGAAATGATTTGCAAATACATGGGCAGCGAGTGGAACAATATGTCAACCTAAAGTAAAACAAAAGTGCATCGAGGGGTGTAGCGGTTTAATTAATGAACATAAGTACCATTGATTTAATCTTTTGTTTAGTGACAAACTCATGAATAGTTAACCACCGTTTGGCAGCTGGACTGTGCTGCTTTGCTCTGTATTTCCAAATATCCACCAGAGCTAATTAGTGAGTAAGCAAACTTCTGTTAAAGCCATTCATTCTGAACTAATGTTTCCCTTTCACAAAGACGAGAGAAAGTGAGAAATCATTGTTTTACACCTCATTACTCCGATAAACTACTAACACTCAGGCTGGCCTTAATGAAGCAGTGATGAAAAACAGGAGCAAGCCAGAGTTTACTCCGTGTTCTACAACGGAGTCTTTTACTCCAAGAACTGCTCAGTCCTAGACAGTTTAACAAGAAATGGCATGTCTTTAGATATGTACTATTAAAGATGCCCTGCAGTATTCCCCAAAACTAAAATGAACCAGAGTCTGTTTCAAAGAATAGAGCACTAATGTTAGCACTGAGCACATAGAGTGAAGGATCAGTCGCCTCCAGCTGAAAGTCACAGCTCGAGAACAGCTTTAACTGGATGTCTTCCAGCGGTCTTGGTTTGATACCTGCCTGAGAAGAGTAAATCCTGTTAAACTAGAGCTAAAAGAAATAAAATACATTAAACGACTGTGTTCTAATGGCTAAATTCATCTCATTATGACTAAAAATTAAGTGTAAACCTGTTCCAATCCAACCAAAACCCATTCAAATCCATCCAAAACCGGTTCAAATTAATTTAAACCTGCTCCAATCCAACCAAAACCCGTTCAAATCCATCCAAAACCCGTTCAAATCCATCTAAAACTGGCTCAAATTAATTTAAACCTGTTCCAATCCAACCAAAACCCGTTCAAATCCATCTAAAACTGGCTCAAATTAATTTAAACCTGTTCAAATCCAACCAAAACCCGTTCAAATCCATCCAAAACCGGTTCAAATTCATTTAAACCTGTTCCAATCCAACCAAAACCTGTTCAAATCCATCAAAAACCGGTTCAAATTAATTTAAACCTGTTCCAATCCAACCAAAACCTGTTCAAATCCATACAAAACCGGTTCAAATTAATTTAAACCTGTTCCAATCCAACCAAAACCCGTTCAAATCCATCTAAAACTGGCTCAAATTAATTTAAAACTGTTCCAATCCAACCAAAACCCGTTCAAATCCATCCAAAACTGGTTCAAATTAATTTAAACCTGTTCCAATCCAACTAAAACCCGTTCAAATCCATCCAAAACCCGTTCAAATTAATTTAAACCTGTTCCAATCCAACCAAAACCCATTCAAATCCATCTAAAACTGGCTCAAATTAATTTAAACCTGTTCCAATTCAACCAAAACCCGTTCAAATCCATCCAAAACTGGTTCAAATTAATTTAAACCTGTTCCAATCCAACCAAAACCCGTTCAAATCCATCCAAAACCAAAAAATTAATTTAAACCTGTTCAAATCCAACTAAAACCTTTTCAAATCCATCCAAAACCGGTTCAAATTAATTTAAACCTGTTCCAATCCAACCAAAACCCGTTCAAATCCATCCAAAACCGGTTCAAATTAATTTAAACCTGTTCCAATCCAATCCAAACCCGTTCAAATCCATCCAAAACTGGTTCAAATTAATTTAAACCTGTTCCAATCCAACCAAAACCCGTTCAAATCCATCCAAAACTGGTTCAAATTAATTTAAACCTGTTCCAATCCAACCAAAACCCGTTCAAATCCATCCAAAACTGGTTCAAATTAATTTAAACCTGTTCCAATCCAACCAAAACCCGTTCAAATCCATCCAAAACTGGTTCAAATTAATTTAAACCTGTTCCAATCCAACCAAAACCCGTTCAAATCCATCCAAAACCAAAAAATTAATTTAAACCTGTTCAAATCCAACTAAAACCTTTTCAAATCCATCCAAAACCGGTTCAAATTAATTTAAACCTGTTCCAATCCAACCAAAACCCGTTCAAATCCATCCAAAACCAAAAAATTAATTTAAACCTGTTCAAATCCAACCAAAACCCGTTCAAATCCATCCAAAACCGGTTCAAATTAATTTAAACCTGTTCCAATCCAACCAAAACCCGTTCAAATTGATCTAAAACTGGCTCAAATTAATTTAAAACTGTTCAAATCCAACCAAAACCCGTTCAAATCCATCCAAAACCGGCTCAAATTAATTTAAACCTGTTCAAATCCAACCAAAACCCGTTCAAATCCATCCAAAACCGGTTCAAATTAATTTAAACCTGTTCCAATCCAACCAAAACCCATTCAAATCCATCTAAAACTGGCTCAAATTAATTTAAACCTGTTCCAATCCAACCAAAACCCGTTCAAATCCATCCAAAACCAGTTCAAATTAATTTAAACCTGTTCCAATCCAACCAAAACCTGTTCAAATCCATCTAAAACTGGCTCAAATTAATTTAAACCTGTTCTAATCCAACCAAAACCCGTTCCAATCCAACCAAAACCCGTTCAAATCCATCCAAAACCGGTTCAAATTAATTTAAACCTGTTCAAATCCATCCAAAACTGGCTCAAATTAATTTAAACCTGTTCAAATCCAACCAAAACCCGTTCAAATCCATCCAAAACCGGTTCAAATTAATTTAAACCTGTTCCAATCCAACCAAAACCCGTTCAAATCCATCTAAAACTGGCTCAAATTAATTTAAAACTGTTCAAATCCAACCAAAACCCGTTCAAATCCATCCAAAACCGGTTCAAATTAATTCAAACCTGTTCAAATCTCATCCCAAGGAGTTGTTTCTGTGATATTTTGATATTGTCGTATCCCTCAGTATTACACTATCAGTAAATCTCATACTGTGGAGTTCTTATCGTTATATTAGCGTGTTGTGAGTTTTGATATATCATAAATAAAAGCCATACCTCATAGTTTAAAGCATTGTGAGATAAAATAAAGTGATCTCCTCAGTATTACAAGAACTGTACCACTTTCTGATAAAAGTCCAATCTGAGGAGCTGCTGCTGCTCCCTCAAGGCCCAGATTTAGCTGAAAATCACTCTCAAACTAAAACATTTTGGAGTGCTCTTGAATTATTGAAGTATAGAAATTACACTGCTTTACTCCCAACCTATTCCCAGCACACTGGCATGAAACTTGCATTATCAGCTTAGAAGCCACACTTCTCATCTTTAAGGCTTACTTATTCCGTTTCTAGTCCACTTTCTAACCTCGTTCTGTGTGTTCTGTGACTAGTGCTTCTGTGTGGGTTGTGTAATTGTTATTAATTGTACAAGTATCTGTGTGTTTTAGGCCTGGTGACCTCCTTGTCCGAGGGCTGGTACAGTCTGCTGCTGGACCTGCAGAACCGCCTCAACAAGGTTATCAAGAGCGTGGGCAAGATCGAGCACAGCTTATATCCTTTTGAACGTCAACACTGTATGCATTCACTGTATTTTATATGTCATGCTGTTTCCAGAGCAATAACACTGGGGAACTCATCTTAAATGGGACACTGTAAGATTTAGAGGCTGGAGTCCTCACTTTTCCAGCACTTTTTCCAAGAGACAGTGTCCACAACAAACCAAAGCCATGTTAACTGTGTCACTAAATACTTCATGGTCTTTTCATTTTGTAGTATGCAGCAATTAGTGTGATTGGAAATGACTATAGAGACCACCAGTGTAATTGGACCACCATAAAGCCATTATAGTAGCAGCTGTTCATAGCAATTTCATTCAAAAGTTAATTATTTCTCAGTGAAATGTTTGGCTAAATGGTGTTGATTGGTATTTACGTAATGGCTTTTGATAATTGCAGTTTATTTGAAACAGGAAGCTATAGAAATTCTATTATTTACAACACTCCAACCTCTGTCCCGTGGGTTTTAATTTAAAGGAAACATAAAAATTACAGGTTTTTATTCTACTTTTTAATAACTACGTATAATTAGAGTTACACTTCCCTCGCAGAAGTCACTCTTCCTTTTAACAGACACAGAAATGCTCCCAAATATAAAATAAAGTGGTATACTTTGAGGTTCACAGTGTATTAAACTATAATTTGTCAATAGTTCTATGTGACGTTTAGTGGAAGTGTTAAATCCGGGTCTAATGTCAGTGAATGCACCACAGCTCCAGCTCTGTCATGGCTGCTCTTAAATAACAAAACATAATAAGATAAAGTTCCTTAATCTAGTCAAATAATATTTAACAGGACAGCTGCTGTGACATAGACTTTATGTGATGTTACTTAGCAACACTGACTAGTCGATTAATTCATTTCAGTTCGATTTAAACGTTATTTATCTGCTATAAACAGATTGATTCTACAGTCTTGTCTGGAAATACTGCAGCTTATATAGAAGCTCCAACATGACACATTTCCTGTAAAAAAAAAAACATTGTTCTAGTATAAATTATTTTGTTGTAGTTGACTTCAGTGTGCACAGAAAGTTAGTAAAAGTGGTCAGACTCAGAGAAGCAGTGTACGGAGTCTCATAGTTGTTCTTTTATAAGAGTGCCAACATGAAAGTGGATCAATAACCCTTTCTGCTGCACCTATTTCACCAGATACTCCACCAAAACGTAGCTCTTTCCCGAATAAACATCTGCTCAGAGACGAGATGCATGTGCTATTTTAAAGTACATTATTTAACTGTGAGGCAGACATTATTTGGGGACCTGTACAGCATTCGAGTGGCTCTTTCAGCTGATTGGAGCGGTGATCCATGCTGCTTTCTGACGTGCACAGCTGTACTTTTCAGACCCTGAGCATTTCTTCAGATACTTTAAGATTACACAAGCTCATGCAATCAAAATGGAACAATCACAAGCCCTGATGTAGCTCCCGCTGAGACCCTGGCTGCCTTTTAAAATAATAATGAAAGGAATTGTACGATATAAATGTCTAAATATATCATGTCTCTACAATGTTGAAATGATTCCACAGCAGCGCTATCTGTTATTAAAAAAAATGACATTTATCTTTATATTGGCTGGCTCTAATTCGCTCAAACCTACAAACTGAGACTTTGTTGGAACGAGGAGTGACTTGCCTCCCGTGCTGCCCATTCCCAAAGGCACGATTAAAAGTGTTATTCTATTATATCCTTGGCTCACTAATGTAGAGCGCTGTCTGAGAGTGAGAGCGCTGCCAGATGCTGCTGTTCATTTGCAGCGTTGATAATAAATATGACTTGCCCCGGGGTCGAAACGAGTGTGTACCGCGCCTTAAAGTGTGAAGCGGGGGCAGCCGTGGTCTTTGCTATCGATTTTCCTTGACCGTGCAGCACTTGGAGGTCTTTCCACACCGAGCGGAAGACGGAGCAGGCCACGGGATTTATCGACGGGGACCTCATCGAGAGTTTCTTGGACCTCGGACGAGCCAAGATGCAGGAGGTGGTGAGCACGCTACAGGTGAGGACTCCAGGAGAAACACCGAAGCTGCATCTCTTATCGGATAATACTTGTCTTCAATATTTACTCATTTATCCGGAGAATACAGTCGTTTTCTTATTAATTCAGATTTGAGCAGATGTACCCTGCTCAGATTGGGTCTCGGCTTGTTCCGTTGTTTATAACTAACCCTTAGGCCTGTTTCTGTTCGCAGCTTGAGTCACGAAGATATGGTAATGTTTGGCCTCGGTGCTTCTTGATTTGCCTCTGAGCAAAACGTAAACATACTCTTTTGTCTGTTGAGTTTCAACACTTGCATTAAAGTGTATATTACTATTTACTTTATGTAGTATGGATCTTTTAAAAACTGAACTCTAGTAAACTCAAGCTCCCAAAAGCTTAATTTCCACATCTATTTAGCTATATGTCAACAAACATAATAAAAGAAATAGCCCTGATCCCTCTTTCATTAACGATAAGTGTGTTTACTTAATGAGTCAAGCCCATCCTCGTTCAAACCTTCATCAGTCGCGTCAAGGACCTTGTTGCTTCTACTCTTCACTAGATATAAACATGAGGGAATATATTCTGTAATGTGATCTAGTATAGATCCTGTTAAAGCACAATCAATAGTCACTGTTCGGCTCTTATTCCTGATGCCCTGGATGAAATTTAGCATTTATGTTCTATTGGACATGTGTAAATAAACTCAGTGCCTTTGTACAGATGATTGTCAATAGTATAGATGCGTGTATAGATATGACGCTGGCTGCCAACATGGAGAAAAGTGCCAGATACAGGGTTACATTGATGTCAGGTCCTGGAGCTCTACAGAGAACAGAACGTACACAATGCCTCAGAGACTTTCACTGCATTAAATCTGGAGTCTTTCGGTTTTCTTATTGGCAAACTCTGTCCGTAATGGCCTTCTGTGCTGTTTTAAAGCCAACATCTATAGTTTAAAGCTCAGTGAACAGTCGTAGCAAACATTTAGGGTCACCTTTGATTTGACTACTGTCTGTCCATTAAAATAAAGATGCATAAAAGTCTAAAAGTTGCAAAATATCAACAATAATATACTTTTTGTGATGTTTTCTCTTTTGCTCAGAGTAGCTCTTGACTCCATCTAGTGGTAAAAAGTGATATCAGGAACATTACCAGATATATCTGTATTGCACAATGATCAGGAATAAATTATAAGAGGTAAAGTTTAGTGAATTTTGTGAAGTGGTTCTAAAATGAGGGCAGTTATTGATTGATGATTAAAACTGGATCAAGAAGTGCCTCTGAGTCACCTTTTGCTGCTAAAAAGAGTCATTTATGTTGTAAAACAGAAGTTACATTTATTCTTTTCAATTCAGCTTTATTATTATATTACAACCTTTGCTTTCTTAAAAAATATAAAGGCATCTTTGGCCTTTTCTGTAAAGTACATCTGTATTTACACGTGGAAACTATTTTAATGTCTTCTCTGATGGTCACATTTTGAATTTACAAATATATTACAGATATAATCATTGTGAGCCAGAGAAAATGGAGCTACTCTGCCTTAAAGCATCTACAGTAAATTGACATTTTTGCATTTCAAATTAAGCAATCAAAAAGTAGAATATTATGCAGATCTAACTTTAATTGATATGCTGCAGCCAATGTTGTGGCGATGAATAGAGGCAAAAAAAAATTGTCAAGGCACAATTTAAATGCAGAGCCCTGAATTTGTAACTGTGAACAGTATGTTTCCATCACTGATATCGAGCACCTCAGAGCGTTTTCCTGTCGTCTCACCTGCTCTGACGTCTGTTCACAGATCGACGACGGCAGCGGCATGAAGCGTGAAGCCACCGTGGACGAGGTCATAAAGATCGTGGAGGAGCTGACGAGGATCCATTAGCCCCGACCTCTCAGACGACACTTTGGACTCGACGAGGATCGGTGCCGGAGGAAGAGCTGCTTCGGCCTCTGCAGAATTGTACATAATTATAAAAGAAAAAAAAGTGCGCGCATGATCGTCCCTCAGACTCCATCGATGTATCGGCGGTCGCGGCCCAGAGGTGTGGAGGGGAGCGGTCCGTACTGAGGCGAGGGTCTCTAGGAGAAGTTTTTGGACAAATTTAAGACCAAAGTAAAGTGTTGGTCTGAGAGTGTGTGGGTGTGTGTGCGTTTGAAATGATGTGTGACGATTCTGAAAAAGACCACTAGAGATTTAATCATCAAAACAAGCCCATTTGTGACTGTTTTCAAGCAACTTAATGGAGGACTATGTACATGACACGACCCATCCCCGTCTGCCACGTGAGCTGTTTAAAAAATGAGGAAAATGATAGATTTATAGCTATTTTGTCTTTGTGATGTTTTCTTTGTTTATTCTAATAAACTCCGCTTTAGTACTGTTATCTGTCTGTGGTTTCCTTTTCAATCTTAAACGAAAATATATTTTTTAATTCTGAAGAAATAAGTCTTATACGTCAATACATCAGTGATATTTAAGACTCTTTTGTTTCATTTTTCAGACTACTTTTGTTCAGACAATTCTTTCTTTTAACAATATTTTGGGGGGCTTTTTGACTTTGACCCACCTTAGACTAATCACTTTATTAATCAATTATCTGCATTGCCTCAAAATTAAATTAATACAAGTGTTTGCAGGTTTGTTCACACTTACCGTGTTCATGCTCCAAACAGAAAAAGTGTCATAAATTGATGGTGAAAACATTTGAGCTTTCCCGAGAGCGTAAAAAAACCAGACGGAAGCAATATTGTCCGACAACAAAAGACTTAATAGCATTTGGGCTAACAGCACTATCTGCAGTATTTCTTTAAAAAAGTCTTTTTTATTGTTTAGTCTGCAGTTTAAAATGACTGGGGCTTTTTGCTCAAGGACTGAATCAAATGGATCGTTTTCTGTTTTAAATTAAGCCGACTAAAGTAATAGAAGCAAAGCAATGTGCCGTACAGACATTCATATTTTAACCACAGCAAAAACTAAACTGTGCATAACAATCGGCAAAGTGACCATGAACGTGCCCCTCAGTCTTGCAGCCTGCACTGTAAAAAACTAAAAAACTTCAGTTATTCTACCCAGAGCAATTTATGATATAACATAATAATAATTTTTACGGAGTTGTTCTCTTCTTCTTTAAACTGAACATTCACTGGATCCAATCAGGGAGCTCCATCCTTTATTAACTGCCCCAGTCGCTCCACTTTTGCACGATGGGATTTCTTCTGCAAAAACAATCTTTATATTGACCTAAAACCTGATTCAGGGTTGACTCTCGGAGCTTGAACGTTGTTAATGTAATCAAAACAACCGTGAATAGAAAACCGTTGTGGAGTATTTACGTATTTCTTCAGATATCAAAGGCCACCGACCCCTGGGAGTGTGTAATATTTGAGGAATATGGTAATGTTTAATGAAAAAATAATAATAATGCTCACATTATTTTCTGCAGCAGCATTACTCTAATCCTACTTCATAGTTTGTCCAGTGCAGCTGTTGTTGATGTTATGCAAATGAAGAGAGCCTGTGTGAATATCAATGAAACAGCTGTGTACAGTAATGGAAAGCGCCCGTTTGCATTTAAATGACTTGTATTATTCGTGCTCTGCGTGAGATCACCTGCGTTGACCTTGCATCGTGACGTGGTGCAGTGTTTCACAGCGGTTCTGAGTCTCGAGCGTCACTTCCACCAAACCAGAGTCAAAACTGCTGAATAGACTAAAGCATTGTTTTCTCAAGCGCCTCATTAGCTTCTGTTTGAATATTCTTTTCATCTGCAGTAAACGGTTAAGAAGTGGCAGAAAGCGGAGTTGGAAATTTATCAAAGATCTTCAGCAGGTGTTTTTCTGCAGCAGCCGAGAAGCTTTAATGAAGAACAGAGGACACTACTCAAATACAAAAGAGTAAAACACACTGTCGGGAACAAAACAAGAGACAACAGAACAATGTGCAATCAAAGTTCGTGAAGGGTTATCAGAATATTTTTTTATTTATTAGCTCCATGTGGTTGACTCCATTTTATTCAGGATTAAGTAAAGCAGTATGTAAGTGTTAAGTAAAATAAAGCCAATAAATATATGCAAGTCATTGTTTATTCCATGTTAAATGCATGCTGCTGTTCAGTTTTAATAAATAACATACATAATCAACCTTCATTCTTCTTTTTCTGTTAATTTCTGATGTAAATACTACACTTCCTGGTTGTGGGGCGCCGGACTAATGGACGTACATGGGACAGACGATACTTTTGACAAATAACACTGAGAAATTACTGCCCTTTGTGTCAAAACTTCAGAATATTATCATTATTAGTTTTTAGATTGTATAAATTCCAAGATTCAAGATGAAGTTTGGTTACTCAATGATGAAATGATGAGAGGATTTTATTCAAGAGACGTTTGTTTTGGTCAGGTTCGTCAGTACAGACAAGAGTATATTGATGTATAGTGTTTGTATAACTGTAAGAGTTTTTTTTACAGACCATGCATAGTTTATTTATGTTTATCACTAACCTTTTACGACTCTTGAGGAACTGGAGCCAACACTGTCCCAACAGCTCAGGGCCGTTTACACAGTGACAATGACTAAATGAATACACATCACATTGTTACATATCATTTTAATTCATGTAACAAGTAAAAAAGTCCTAAATACCATCAATAAAGAAACATAAATCTGAAATCCTGCCGACACACACTGCTCCTTCTTTAGACACTTTTGTTTAATTACATTTACATTGCTCAGTTCAGCTTTAGTTCATGTGTTTGAGCTGTTTCCAGACTCCAGACCCGCCGCCTGTTAATCAAGCCCCTGACCTTCTGGAGGCTGGAGTAATCACATGGAGCTCAGGTTAACGGTCTGGAAACTCTTATTGTCGGCTGTGTCTCAATGACCGTTGTCTCATTCTTCTTTAGTTTCTTCTGAGACGTATATTTTCAGAACTGTCTGCTCTGACTTACACAAAACCTTAGAATAACTCACAATGTTAAGCAGTAGTTAGTATTTATAATAACTCAATTAATCCTTCATATATTATTTTTAAGAATGAATCCAACATTAATAATCACTATTACGTTACAAACATTGTTATAAATAAACAATAAACCCATGTATAATTAACACATAAATGATGTTTCAGTGTATATTTATTAATAAACAATACATTTTTAATGACACATCTATGAATGCTTAGCTACTGTTTTATTTTGTGAGTTATTATTAAGTCTTACCCAGTTTTATATGAAATTTCTACTGCTGTTGCTTCAGTTTTGTAGCCTGTTCATTCAGACAGCTTTCTCGTTGTATTAATACAGAGAAAGTGAGTCTGGGATTGTCCATTCTGCTCCGTATTCTACCTTCTCTTTCTCACAAACCAATCCTAGCGAGGGAGGCGGGATTTTCTTTCGCTTCATATTGAACACGAGAACTTTTTTAGCCAAAACAGAAGCAGGTTTAGACAGCTTACTATGATCGGTCGCTTTCCTTACGTCTGTTTTAAGCAATATATAAATAAATAATTTAAATCTAGTGCTTTCTCGTCATGTTTTCCACATAATATTATACCACTGACGCTATAATGAGACTGTTCAATCAATCAGTGAATGAAGAAGATGAAGTCTGAATCAATTTGAAGAGACCTAACAACTAAATTTTCCTCTTGGGAGTAATAAAGTTAAATTTAATCGATGCAGCTTTGACACGGACAACAGCTCTAAAAGCAACTTCACATTACATTCATTTAGTGTTAAAAAAAGACTGAAAACACTTGAACTCCAATCTAAAATCTTGCTGATAAATGAGCTGATGAGCCTCCTTGACGCTTTTCTTTATGTTTTGTTAATTGTGTGACGTGAACGCTCAACTCTCTGTTTTTTTTACAGCACCAACACTTATCAAGGACAACATCCACGTTGTATAATAGTCCTGCTTTATACAACGCAGTGTCTAATAGAGACTAATGCTCATGAGAAAAACATGCAGGCAAAGAAAAACCTGACGCAGTTAATGGGATCAAAAAACACCTTTACAACAAACTAACAAGGCTTCTTCAACCTTGAAAACTACCTTCAGTTAAATCTAAGAGAAGTTATTCATATGCATTTATTTGTTTGTTTATTTCTTGGAACAAATGTCTGACTGTGGCTTGTGTCTGAACCAAAATATACACCATTTTTAGTAACTTGAATAAAGGGATGAACATGTGAAACATAATCCTGCTGTGAATGTGTTTAAATGATGAGCTGAAGCAATTATTTTTAGTAGATGTCCTTCAGAGTTGTTTAGTGACTGCTTTGTGTGACTCTTCGCTCATTTTTGGATTGAAATTAGATTAGATTCGACCAGTTTTTCCGGTGTCGCTGGTCTTTGTTGTCTTTCCTGTTGTTCTTTTAGGCGTGACCTTCTTCTGATGGGTCGGCTCTCTCGTCCAGTGAGGTCCAGGTCCAGTGTGGTCCAGGTCCAGGTCCAGTGTGGTCCAGGTCCAGTGAGGTCCAGGTCCAGTGAGGTCCAGTGTGGTCCAGGTCCAGTGTGGTCCAGGTCCTGTGTGGTCCAGGTCCAGGTCCAGTGTGGTCCAGGTCCAGTGAGGTCCTGGTCCAGTGAGGTTCAGGTCCAGTGTGGTCCAGGTCCTGTGTGGTCCAGGTCCAGGTCCAGTGTGGTCCAGGTCCAGTGTGGTCCAGACCCAGCCTCAAACTAAACCGGTCCAAAAGCCTCCACTCATCTCCAGATTGTTCCATTTACTCAGTTGAAGAAAACTTTGTCCGACTTCTGCCTCAAGTCTTTGTTAAAAATCCTTTTGCTTCGCTGCGGTTCACTTTATGTTTGTTCCCACTCCTGGATCCTGCCACAGACCCACTCGGCCAGGACTGCTCCAAGCCTCCTTAAGCCTAACCCAAGTCCAACCAAGTCCAACCAAAG
The DNA here is from genome assembly GCA_036850595.1 of Rhyacichthys aspro. NCBI lineage: Eukaryota > Metazoa > Chordata > Actinopteri > Gobiiformes > Rhyacichthyidae > Rhyacichthys > Rhyacichthys aspro. The sequence goes on along the minus strand of JAWCTZ010001007.1, from coordinate 8,115 downwards.
TCCAGCCGAGCCCAGATTACACAGCGTGTCAAAAAGCTTTTTCTTTCTTAAAGCAATAGTCTTCTCTAAATCTACTCTTGCCTCAACAAACATGGTTTAATTCACAGATTAACACTAAACTCATTTAAAAATAACATAAACCAATTTTTATGTTAAGCAGAGTTTTGCAAAATGAACCTATATTTAATGAGTTTGTGAATGCAACAGAATCTAAAATAACATAATTACTTTTGTTCACACTGAGAAGATGAAGTGAGCTGTTGGTTTGTTGCTACAGTGCACTCAGCTTTTATGGAGATATAATGTATTGTGTGTGCACATAATATAAGTTTTAAAAAGATAATATATCACCCTAAAGACAGTAAAGAAGTATTTATCATCCAACCAGTCACAGCAGCAGTGGAGCTAAGGCTGGATTTCTCTGTTTACTTCAGCTACACACAACCAGAAATCAGAATTTGTGTTTTCATTTGACTTAATTTGATTGAAAAGCATTCAACCAATCAGAAAAACAAAGCAAAACTGATTGGCCAGGACTGAACTTGGAGGAAGCCGTGGTTAATCAGAGTTTCCAGATCCACTTGACGTCACCAAGAAAAAGCAAAGTAAAGGTAAAAGATCTATTAGTAGCATTATAAATGTATAAAAAATACTGAGATAAGTATAAATGCTGCCCTGTGAAGTGGAGAAAGTGCTTACCCTTTATTAGTGTTCTGTAATTATTATAAATATACAGACTAAATGATGATAAAGATCACAAAGTCTCTGGTCTGAGGCCGTGTTATTAGCTCCTTACAAATTTCTAAGAGCTTTTAGATGAAGAGAAGTAAACAGAGTGATTATCCTGATGAAAAAGAGACCAAATGGAACTGATACTTAGACTATGGCTCAACTTTGGGAAGAGTACGACACATTATACTCATGAGTGTTATTTTTAATGTGGGGTCACATAAGGACATACAAGGACAATAATATTCTCCAAAAAGAACTACATTTCCATACATTACCAATAAAAAATTACGGTAAATCTAGACACTTTCTCTGTATCGTTAGCATTACTTTCTTGCTGTGTCCCCAACCTGGTAACATAAGAGCATGTGATTGGCCGAAGACCCACCATGAGCAAAACATAATCATTTATTGAAATTATTGATAATAAAACCAAGATGACGTCTTAAAACTCCAGTTCCAGATTTAGTTTTTTTGTCCACTCTCCTCCAACAGCAGCAGTAACCTTTCCTGCTTCTTTTATTTAAAAAAAGGTCAAACTGGACCAATTTTTCACCATAAAATACTAATATGTTACATTTAATTGAAGTTTAGAACTTACCTGACACTTTTATCTTTGAGTTTACTGTTGTTGAGCTGTTTCTCTGTAAAAAAAAAGATGTGTTTTCCAACAGAATAACCCATTTTCTTTATTTATTTCCTTGTTCCTTCGTTGTTTACATCAGTTTCGACCAATGGGAGCGCTCCTTTTTACTGACGTGAGCTGTGATTGGCCTATTACATTAAAATCCTTAATTATAAAGACTAGATCATGTCTTAAGGTCTAATTTTTTCACAAATGATTCCTGTTACAATAAACTTTAGGTGATTCAACTGAAAAACTAAATGCAACCGTAAAAAAAATCACATAATGGACTTTTAATGTCTTAAGGTGTTTCCTATTGCAATGTGCTATTAGATTACATGATGATTGTGGGACACATTTCACAAATCTATTGCAAACTGTGGAAAAAAGGCCCAATGCTTAAGCTGCATAAAACAAAGCTTCTTCTGAACAGTGAGTCACTTGAGCCCGTTTCAGATCCGCTCTCTTAAATCCACATAAATCTAAAGCGAGTGGATATAGTGGAGCAGCTCTTCGACACACGGCCCTGCTGCGCTGTCAATATCTTTATTCTTCCAGCTCTGTCACTTCTTCTGCCGCTGTCTGTTCATCGTCACGCGTCGGAGGCTCTTCCTTTTGTGACCGACCTCAGCCAGACTCTCCTGTCAGGTGTTGTCACTTCTAATAATGACTGAGACAACAGACGATACAGAAGGACATTTTATTTACCTGCTCAACAGTCATTAACACTGTAGTCAATTGTGTGACACATTCAGAATTCAGAAATACAGTCTGTGGAAATGAGACTTTTGGCTTCAAAGTCATACATACAGTTTACAGAAATGTCTAAAGTACATAAAGTGATTCTAAGCCTCTAACAAGTAAACAAGAGCAAAACCTGACGAGGGAATCAAGATATTCAGCTATTCTCCAAACTTTTTCAAATAAACGTTAGAAAACAAAAAAGCCTTGATACTGTTAAAATGTTCAGATCATTTGTAGAAGTTGTTGATAAATAGCTGAACGTCTGGTCGTCAATACATTTACAATTTTTCCTTCAAAGTCGCTGTTCGGACAGTTCAACGCTGAAGTAAACACAAGATAAAATCACAGAGAACAGTCGAGTGAGTGTTGTTCAAAAGCTGAATGCAGGAGATGGTCCATGTTGTTCAGTATAGCGTCCGCTCTGATGTGTGTCTGTTGCTTCACTTCTTCAACTCGAGGCCTGAGATTCTGTGTTGAAGTTTTTATCATCATAGTTTACTCATATAAGTCTTTTAAAAATATTTTGTACAAACTGTTTTGAACTCTGAAATTTGATAATATGATATTACAACTTTTTTTAAACTATATGGTATTTTATTTATAATTTTATTTTATAATTAATATTTATTTATTTATTTATTCATTTATTTATTCATTTATTCATTTATTTATTTATTTATTTATTTATTTATTTATTTATTTATTTATTAAGCCTACCTTTTCTTGAACTGCCACTAATTATAATTGCTCCTTTGACCGTATTATTTCTTTTAAAGTCAGACATTTTTTGCTTCAGTGTCCATTTTTCCTTGTTATGGGTTAGAATGTTCCAACTTTCCGAGTTTCTTGGGACCACTTGAATGCACCGTGATACTCCGCTGATGATGTTACAGGCAGTGTCTGGGGCGGCTCTTTGTTAAATATTAATTGTAACCACAAAGTCTGGAAAAACAGTTTGCATCACTGTCTGTTCTGTTACAAACACAAGAGCACAACAAATACTGATATTGCAGTTGATGATGGTAGAAAATAGCCTTGTCTGGTTTGTTATTCTGGAGTTTTAATGGTTCTTTTTTAAAATCCCACGTGAAGACTGTTTTTCCTCCATTTCCGCTCAGGGCTGTGTCTCCAGAGTGCTGTTTGCCTGAGATGGTCTGACTTTTCTCTGCTGCAACCGTTCCAATAAATAGCTGCATTTTTGGTAAACAGTGGGATTGACCTGTGAATAATGCACTCAGTGACTGTTTCTCTTTTCACCGGTGGATATTTGAGCAGATACAGCCTGAAATACACAAGTGACTGGACCCTACTCTCTTCTGAGTCAAATATAACCCACATCTTTACGCCAATGTGGTCATCAATATTACTAAGACTGTATTTTATTACATATTCATAGTCCGCCCAAGTTGATTTCATGTTTGATTCTGTCCTTCACTTTCTTTCCTTTAGATATATTTATTGTGGATAAATAAAGCCCAACTGTAAACTGTAATTTGGGACATAAATGAGTTGATTTACTGTACATCTGATGAGCTTATAGCATAATACACATATTTAATTAGCACAGCCAAGTTCAAGATTTTGATCACACTTTCTCTCGGTCTGGTTTAAACACTCTTAAACACTTTTTAAGACGATGTGGTTATTGATGTGACCAAATTAAAGTCTGACTCCATGATGACCCCTAGATTTCGTAACTCTTACTTTTTCCTACTTCCTTGCTTCTTCCTCCCTTCTGTCTTCTGTTGTTCAGTCGGAAAAGTTTGTTTGGAATTCCACTTTTGATTTGCTCGATATGATGTTATTATACATTCATACTGTATATATCTGTTCTTAATGCTTAAAAACACTCCTGGTGAGACGCTAAACTGCAATAAAGTTGAGTTAAATTTAATGTAAAGGTGAGACTCATCTGTTTTCGTCTCACCTTCACGGAGCTGATGTTGTTCCAGGTTGGGTCTGAGTCAGATCTGTTTTGTGGATGTTTTTTTGACCCAAACATTTGCTGCACCTTGACCTCCTTTAGCTGCAGGCCAGGTTTTACATCTTTTAAGTCCAGAGACTCAGAGCCGTTCCAGCTGAAGGTGAAAGATCCTTAGAAGTCAGGACCCTGTGGTTTTGAAACCCACAGAGATTCTTTTTTTTTTTTTTTTGGCCTTTATTTGATAGAAGACATTGGACAGACAGAAAACAGGGTGAAAGAGAGAAGAAAGAAAGAAAGAAAGAAAGGACATTGAGCAAACGACCTGAGCTGGATTGGAACCGGGTCTCCTGAGTGTGTGATATGCTCTCTATCTACGGCCTTTTTGATGTGTCATGGATGATGGGCACAAAACAGAAAAGAAAAGCAGGACACCAGCGTTCATTGTCCGTTGTTTGTGTTCACTGGTCTCTGTCCAGATATTTCTCTCTATTGTCTTTCTGTAGATGAAGGGTTTGAGAGTAATCATCTTCATGGAGCGTATATAATTAATAATTCCTAAAAACTGGGGCCTGGTCTCTTGGGCCAGCGTTTGGCGATGGCGTTTTGCCTGAAAAATCCTTTGGAAACCACTCCAATTAACGAAATAGAGAACGACATGAATATTAAACACACCACATCAGATATGTGCATATTTCTCTCCACTATAAACATATTCTTTTGTTTTTCTTTTATTCATTTGCATTCATTCCTTTTTTACCACTTTATTCTTTACAGGTTGGACTAGAGTCTGTCCCAGTCAGAGATGGAGTCCTCAAGTCCTGGACCGGAGTCGCTTTTTTTTCTCGGTGCTTTTGTCAACACATGTTTAATATAATCTGTCACTTTTTACTTTAACATTTCTAAAACATCCCAAAACGTCATTGTAATGTTTAGAAAAAAGTTTAAATATTACAACCTCTAATAACTTTCACCCAACAGTGGCGTTATAATAGATTATAATGGCACTGTCTTGTTTGAAAAGGCATTGACATTGATGCAAAATTGTACCACTAGATGGAGTAGTGAGCCAAGTCACACTGTAGCGCTGTGAAAAACTTTGTAAATAGTCCATGGGCTAAAATAAAAGCTAAACTAAACGCCAAAAAGTCAAGCAAGTTATGCTCAAATCTTTTTGTCTTTTGAAATATTTTTAAATAAGTTTGTGGAAGGTTTCTTTCTTCATTATTTATAATCATAATGTCATTGATGTGGAGATGATTCTAAAGGCAGCTTTTGGTTTATACTGGCACAGTTCTTGCATATATCCCCTAGTATTGCTAAATTGATGTTTTAAATAACTACTATATATCCCTTAAGCTCATGACAGATTGTAAAGCTTTGACAATGTGCTGACTGTTAAACAGCACATTAGAATCCTGCTTTGTTGTTATTCCATTAATCTCACAACACTTTATCTCACGCTCGACGCTCCGAGAGAGAACACTCCACAAATGTTATCTCTGTCTAATCCACTCGTGTCATCGACCAGCTCCGGTAAAGTGCTGGAGCGTCCACTCCCCGAAGACCACCGCGCTCTTTGTAGCCCCTTCACACGATCCATCTCACACGTTGTCCCGGGCTGAACCGGCCTCTCCGCTCGAGGACAGCTCTGGACTACTTTACGGAGCGTGCGCAGCGTGGTGAATGCATTCAGGCCTGGCGCCGGGCCCTGGCTTTGTGCATCGTACTGAACGGCTGCCAGTCGTGTCCCGCAGCGTCTGAGAGGAGCGTCTGTGATCCACTCGGTAGAAAGCTGCTTCTGGTGTAATTGTTCGACTTTAACTTTTCATAAGTGTCCTTCTTTTGAGGGTTTGATGTTGATGCCAGGATCGACAGCTTGCCCTACGCTTGTTCAAATAGAAAAAGTGTACATTAGTTTCTATCTTTGTGTGCAGAGTAAGTGTGTGGTACTATTTTCCAAGGCCTCGAAGGTAGACATTGAGGTGCCTTTACCAGAGGAGTGGACTTGAGACATGACCTGGACTTTAGTCAGACTTGAGTGACACATTTGATGACTTCTGACTTGCAACTGAACTTGGACTTTAACCACAGACTCAATACTTTACTTGGACTTGAACCTCTGACCTGAAAAGAGTTGAAGCTTCTCCCAAAGATTAAAACAATGTTATTAGAAAAGTGCACAAAACAATTCCTTTTCATAAATAGTTTGACAGAGTTAAGGCGTTACTCACATGACGCTGCCTTCAAGTGCTCTCCGTAAAGCTCAGCGCTACAGGGCTTTATAACCAAAGCATAGAAAAATATTATGGCAATACTTTTTTGACTAAATATTCTATGAAAAAACAAGCATTTGTCAGTTGTACTTGCTTTATCATTTTTTGTTAAATAAATACAGATTTAAAAGCTTACATTGTTTAATCTTAACATAATATTAGTGTTGTTGAAAAGACTTGAAACCTTGAAGTACAGGACTTTAGCCTCAGTTGTAAAATGTATGTAATGTAAAATTTATCCTTTGTAATCAACTTAATTATGCTTGACCTTCTTTTTCATATCCAGAAAAGTATTGTGATGTATTTGGACTTTAAGTCTTTAAGGCCAGATTTACGAAGCAGTGCCCTTTTTGTTTAAGGCGCTGATTTGCAATTTCCAGGAATAAAAAGTGTCCTGTTCAGCCAGTATTTGAGACTAGGCAGTGTTTGGAGGTTTTAATACCACCAAGTCCTGCTACTGTCCTGTAACTGTTGCTGGTCTGGACTGAATACTGAACACTCCTAAAGATGTCCTGGTATTTGTTGTCATTATACTGAACAAACGGTTGAATAAAATCTTTTTCTCACAGCTCACATTTGAGGCTAAAGTGCAGAAAGGTCTAGGGTCTGTGCCTGATCGATAAGACTAACAACATCCTATTGGAAAATGCCCCTGGAGTGACTGTTTTCCTCCACGAAACCACCCTTTACACTGAGATAACAGCTGATAGAGAAGTGCTGCTCACTAAAAATACTCCAATTGTGTTACTAATGTGGCGTGTCTAATCAGGTTAGCGTGGACGTAAAATGGGATTGGTTTTGATGCTTGGGCATACTGCATTAAAAATTCAGACGGAGGTGTCCTACATTAGACAGAGGATCTATTTTTCAGAGCGCACCGGAGGCTAATGTCTGCTAAAGCACACTGAGCCCACAGCCTTGTTCAGATGCTAATCTTAGTAGTAGCAGCGTGTAATTACACAGCAGCACGGTTGGATGACAAAACAAGAACACAACACACAGCCTTTAGTGCTGTTTGGTTTGGACCGAAGATGCATTTATATAAAAATAATCAGCAGGGTTGAGACATTAGTGAGTGTCCACAATATTTACTTCTAAAACACTGCATAATATTCAGTTTTTTATAGAGGCCTGGATTGGGAGCTTAAGTGAAGCTCTTTAAAACACCATAACTCACTTTGATGATTCAGTATCATGTTTAATACCTGACTACAGAACAGTCCGGTTTTACGAATCAGGATATTTTATTGTGTGCTTGTTTTGGCTTCTGGGCTCTTGTTTAGTAGATATCTTTTACACTCATGGCCTTTTTGTGTCTTGTTGCTCCTTTTTCCACCATGGAGGTCCCTGCAAAAGAGATTTGTAATCTCAGTGGGACTTTCCTGGGTGCACTTAGCACATTACGCAATAGCATACCTTCCACTAAAGCAACCTTCCACAGCTTTTCTCCAGCAGAGGGCGCTGATCCCGCTCTGTGCAGCAACCACCATGTTTGTAGAGACGTTAAAGATGGCAAGTTTGGAAGAAAGAACTTGTCTTCTGAAACGGTAGGCTCAATTTAATGTATTTTGTACAAATACGACTCTGTTAGGGTCAAGTGTATTGGCCTGTTTTCTTTATTATATGCGTCGTGTTGAGAGCGCCACACTCCTGTCATCTCTGGTGATAAGTCCTCGTCCCGGCGACAGAAAGAAAGACATGATTCTACTAAAAAACTAATAAAGACTCAAAGTGACCACACATACTGTACATTTGCTTTTAGACATCAGCACTATTCTCACTCCAACCCTTTTGTTTTCTTATTAGTTCTCATATCTTTA
>JAWCTZ010001006.1:0-26365 GCA_036850595.1 Rhyacichthys aspro | reverse complement strand
TTAACAATTTGTTTTTGTTTTGTTTTAAAAAAATTATTATTAAAGTTGTCAGACAGCGCGCCTGAACTCACTTAATTTTAGATATACTTTCAGTAATCGATTTATTTATGTCTGCTTTTACCTCAGGTTTTTGAACCTGAAAGAGAAGTAATCACAGCTTTTATAACTTGACCTGTGGGTTTTATCTGAGCTGCAACACTGATTCAAAATATCTCCAGGCACTGAATAAGGAGACATTATTTATTACTGTTTTGACATTGAGGCTATGATATTCACTTTTTGTACTTCAGTGTGACAGCCAATACCTTAAAGTTCACTTTTCTGTGTTATAGAACTAAAATATTGTGCTCACAGAGTTTACTTTATTTGTCGTTTCCTTGTTAAAAATAAACACAAATAGTCAATCTGCAGTACTTTCTTAACATTTGCATTAAATTAAATGTAAGTATCGTCAAATGCAGTACGTAAACACACAGCGTTAGGCGGTGTTAATATTTTTAAATTGGCGTGCAGTCATTACAGCCTTAAGTGGCCAATTTAACTAGACTTTATCTGATGGGATGATACTTTATGTGGTATTAGCTCTGTGGGTATAGTTCCAGTGTGTGGCCCATTCCCATTGGCTCAGGTTTAGCTACGGCTGTGTCCAGAAGAGCTGACAGCATCTATTCTGCAGCTAATGTGGCGTACTGAGGAGCTGCAGTAAAGATAATGTGAGCTTTGTAAAAGTGCTAAAGGTAATTAGCGCCCTGACAGAGGCATACCAGCAGGATGTTAGTAACAAAGGAGATTTTGATGCCTTATTTGTAACTTTAGAACACTTATGATGCCATTATTAGGGAAATTATAGTTAAGTAAGACGTTATCTGTCAGATCTAGGATAAAGCTGCCTGCTGCGTCGTGTGATCCTGTGAGAATGTAGAAGATCAGAAGTAATGTAGAAGATTAATGACAAATATAAGTAACTAATCAAATGCAGCCAAAAGTTACTGAGTAAATTTAACAGTTATTAAAAATATGTTTAGGAAAATATAAATGAGTAGATGCAAATACATTCCCCCGGTGATTTTTTTAAATGTAGAAGACAGTTTAACGCTCAGAGGAAGGGCCAGCTTTGTGTTGCCAGTTTAGTACAGCAGTATATTGAGAGTATTTTGAGAAAGAGGAAGCTAACTTTTCCTCTTGAGGATTTCCAGTGAATGATCCAGCTGGTTTCTTCTAACAAGCGTCACAGCAAAGGAAGCACAGGCTGGAGAGTTAGAAGTGACTATTTTCTGTATGAAGTGAAAATCACAGCAGCCTCATGGCAAGTGTTGGGTTACTGCATTAAAGGTTTTATCATACTGAAACAAAAGCTCTTAAAGGTTCCTTTATTATTTCCCATACATTTAAAAAAGTAATTGTCATAAAATGTGTTGAGAGGATATTGGATCTTTTCCAACCTGTTTTTTTTGCTGGATGATGCAACTAGAAGAGATTATGCCTCACTGCAGCAGGCTGTGAGCCATTTGTCTACATGTCTGTGGTGTTATTCCCTGAACAGATCCTAGAGTTTGGGCTGTAACGTAAATGACCAACACTTGGATTGAAAAATTAAAGGTCATTGTTTAGACATTAATCCTGCCATGTTCATAGCGTCACAGAAAGCTTTTATACCAGTATGCCGTATGGACAGAAGAATAACTGATATGATAATACAAAAAGTGGAGTGTTTTGTTTTTGGTGTATAGTGGCCTTCCTTTCCACAAGCGTTGGTTACAGTGGCTCTGCAGGGACACGCTGTTGTCTGGGATTAAACCCTTAAGCAGTGCTCAATTTCTTCTTCAGCAGTGCTCAATTTGTCTGCTCTGGGCAGTTTTGGGAAAAAGAACAGTAGTGACAGAAGTGGTTCTATGGGGCTTTGAAAGTCTATTTTAGGTAAAGATTATACATTACACATAGACAAAGCAACAAGATTATTATAACAGTTAAACTGCTGCTTTAATTTGTGAGTATATTAATCTGTATTCTACACAGTGTACCTTTACATTTTCAAATATTTAAAGTTTATTCCTTTAGTAGGCATTTATAGTTATTTTTATTAGTTCTTTTGGATTGAAGAAATTGTTAATATTAATGCATCTACTGGAAGAAAACAGTCAGTAAATGAATCCAGAAATAAGGATGACACTTTTGACTCTAAGAGCTCTCTCTAGTATACTGAATATACTATCTACATAGGTCCATTTAGTATGCTGACTAACACATCACTGAATTGAAAATGAAGAATTACAATTAAGGGGTCAAAGGTCATAACTAGTCCACCTAGTTCAATACATGAGTATAAATTCCAACTTCTGCCAAAGCCTACATACTCAGCAGTACTACTAGTTATTTATGTGCTTTATTCTTTTCAGTCTGAGGCAGGGCATTCAATCCTGTCAATACTGGTTTTATTGCTGCAGAAATGAGGAGCTGTTACTTGGTGATAAAGGACGAGTCTTGTTATGGGAAGGCTGTTAACGTGAGAGCTGGACCATACATCAGGACAGTAAAGTCGTATAACGTAAATGGACTGTCTTTTGTTGTCATATGTGGTTAAATAAGGCACTGAAATACAGCGTTAGAATAGAAATCCAATACTGGCTGTTTCTAGCAAGGTGAATAGAAATTGGAAGAGAAGAAGGGCAAATGAAGGAACGGAGAAAGGCAGCAGGAGCACGGACAAATGGCACAGATGACAGACACTTAATAAGAAGCTGAATTTGAGAAATGGCAGCGCGTGAGCGACAGGAACAAATGAGAAAAGGAATAAATGATAGGAGGAATAAAGCTGTTGGCTAGTACAGGATGGGCAGCCAATCACGCCTCGTGAGTCTTCGGGGGCGCAAGGCAGAGACGATGCAGAATAAGAAGCACTGGGCCTTGCACATCAATGCACGCAGCCCTAGAAGAGGAGACACAGGTCAAATGAGCCTAGCTGTGTTTAGTGCTTTCATCATGATGTTCCTCTCACTTCTTATTCTGTCCTCTCCAGAACACACACGGCTGTAAACAAACACTCACAGACAACACAAGCTCAACTCCACAGGGTACACAGTGTTTATGATTGTTACTCATATAATCTCCTACCTTTCCTTCCCACTTGCTCTCACACACCAACTCCAACACACAAACTGTTGGCAGGGCTGCCCTACCTTCACACTCGCAGGGCCCTGGCCCAATTTGAGCAGTATCAGTGAGCGATGGTGGCCCGCTGCTGCCAGAAGACCTGGCTGGAAAAAAGTCGAGTCATTTTTCACAGCCTGAAAACTTCTCTCCAATGAGAGCAGAGGAAAAAAAAACATTGTTCCTCTAAGCATTTTAGTTTGTTTACAGGGAAACAAAAGGTGTCTGACTACTACAAACAAACAAGAATCATCCTGCCTAAGCTTTAACCAGGTGAATTATGGACTGGAAGATGTGAAGCCACATGCTGCATCTTTATGTGTTATAATTTAGCACAGTCTGCCTCAAACGGTTGGGTGTTTAAGTTTTCTATAGCAGGTGGAGTGTCTAGTTTCAAAACGGTTATTTTTTAATTTCTTAGCAAAATATTACAAAAAACAGCTTGAAAAACATCTTTGTCGTGTGACTGGAGAATATGCAATGGTTACATGTTGTAGCTTTTTCCTTTGACTGGCTCATGAGCCTGGAACCAGCACTCATTCATTTAATGAATCATCTTGTATACATGTTGATATATATCACATTCTTACTATTTCATTTCTGTCTTGTCACTTTTCTCATACCAATGTCTGTTTCTTTAGAAGAGAAGAAATAATTTGCCATGACTCCCCTCTAGAGACCCAGTAACACTATTTTCTCTGGGGCTATTCTCAGACATATTGTCCTGTACACACCTAGCGTCACTCCACCTCGTTCCTCTGCCTCGTTCCTATTTTCCTCTTCCTGTGTTTGGACCCTCAAGGTAAACACCACCAGCGACAGTAGCAGACGTATCACCCAAGGCCGCCGTCTCTCACAGCAGCAAGCTCATTCATCGCACACTCTCACTGCGCCATCAGCCTAATGCACTCATTACCACAGAATCCACTGTTATGGATAGGTTCCTGCCTCATTGTCGCTGCAGCTGCAGGAGATTTTAAACAGGGTGATGTAACTGCCAGCAATTTACATATAAAGTACCCCAAATGTATTGGGAGCCAGGAAGTGGCAGCATCAACATTTTGATCTTGTTTCCCTTCAAATCCCTCGGTAGAGCATAAACAGCATTAGCATACGTTCTGTGTTTTGGTCAGTGAGGATGTGATGCCTCTAGGTTTCCATAATGACCCCATAAAAGTATTGAAATGCTTTCACTGTTTAATGCAATTTCTGTCACTAAAGTGGCATTAAACACATTAAATAATGCCATCATCGATGACTCTGTTGGTGTTTTCTGGGTAATATTTGCTGCTCCATAATGTGTGGTAATAGATTGAAAAAGCCTAAAGCCAGGCTGAGTGTTGTTCAGGTTTTTGTGAAATGAGTAAGATAAGGCTGAAAGAAGCCATATCCATTGTGCTTTTGGAGCTGAGCCTGTGACTCAGTGGTGATGATGGTGAACAGCTGGGCCTGGCTCCTGGAGCCGACGGCTCGTGATGAGATGATCGATAGATTAATGGCAGCATTTCAGCCGAGATTTGGGGGTTGTGGCAATACGTAATATGGACTCAGAATAATTATTTCCTCACAGAAATCTGGACCTGTCTTGTTTTCTCCCGCTTACATCAACACCACATAATGCATTCTATACTATAATTGATATATATATATATATATATATGTATATATATGTATATATATATATATATATATATATATATATATATATATATATATATATATATATATATATATCAATTATATATCAATTATAGTAAATCATGCATTTTAATCAGCTTTTACTGAGCTTCATATGAGCTTCATAGTTTTACACATGCAGTTAATACCTAATCAGAAACATTCACTAGATGCTGGTAATAGTAATAACTTTTCTCCTTTGTACTAAACTTTGTTTGGCAATAATATGGTAGCAATGGGGTAATAAGAAGCAATAAGAGGAAATTCTTGGTCATTTTTTCAAAAAGTATTGGTGTTATATTACCTCAAAAGGCAAGAAATTTGTTCCATGAATGAGATGAATTTTGTAATTATAAAATATCTGTTCATTCATGGCTTTGAATAGGGTCACTGCATGGTAATACATTTAGTACATTTAGAACATCTTTGCCCACTATGACCCTCCATTTACTGGCCTGTAACTGAAAGTGCTAATAAAAAGGCAATTGGTGTAAAATGCACTTTCAAAACAACATTTACTCTCGTCTTGTGTGGATGTCTGATCTAATTATCTAAACTCTACATGGTCACAGAAAGCGCCTGCAAGGCTATGCTCTTTGTTTCATCTGGTAACTCAGCACTGCCCAGAACATCCTCAGGGGCATTAATGGGGGTCATAAACTCTGATACGGATATTTGAACACATTGAACTCTAACTGGCCTTGCACAGACAAGGACGCATGCTTCCCTTGAGGCTATTTCCATGAACACTATTGTAAAATAGCAGCAATTGATTCCTCTGTGTTTAAAGAGATTGTGTTGCTGGTGTTTTGCTAATGTTCAGCATTGTTTCACCTCTATGACCATGCTTTTGTCAAGGTTAAGTGTTCTTTGATTTAGATAGATTCAAACACTTAGCGCAATGTGACTGTTATCCAACACTAAGAGGGGGAAAAAATCAACCATATCTAATCTATGATGAGACCTTCTTTAAATGACTATAATCCAGTTATCTCACACACTGGACCCCAGTGTTAGCTGACAAAACTAATACAGTTTCGTTGTATTAAGACTTACACAGAAATGCTTCATCTTTTAAAGGTCGTGCAGCCGACTTTGATAAGTAGGTGGTGTGGCGCAAATGTGCATAACACAAAACTAATTCTGTATCATGATGCATTTTTCTTTGAACAAACAACGTGTCAACACATTGTAAGATGCTAAAGCCATGGCGGCTTTAAGATGAGGGTTATTTCTCTCAAAGTTGGTGTAAACAACACACTCTCAACTGATTAAACTTTTGCATTTGGTTTTAGTGTGTTGTTTCATTTGGTGTTGCATGGATGCCAGATTGTTATTGATAGTCGAAACTTCCACAGCGGTGTGTTGGCTCTTTTCCAGTTCAAGGCTCAAGTAATTGACTGTTGCCTGCTGGAGTTTGTGATTACGTTTATTGACATATAGAAGGAGGTGGGTGCATGGCATCTCGCACAGTTGGCAGAGCTAACAGGCATTTCGAGCTAAGACAAAATAGCACTGATGTGTCATGGCCTCAGAGACTGACAATGGTAATGCCATAAAGAGGACATAGATGTATTAAGATTTATCTGTTTATTCTTCAATCACATGGTCACTGCTCAGCTGTGGGGCCATGTGGACTTCTGGGCTTGTTCTGACCTGGATTAGTAAAGACCAGATGACCTGATGGTTCAAATGGCTGAATGATTGATTGCACCACTGATAGATTTATTTGAGACTAGGTGCCCATCCAGTGAACGGCACTCTTCTCTTCATTGTCTTTGTGAGCCATACAATTAACATTAGGTTGATTTAACTTGCTAAGATAGAAGCTCAAAAAGGGTTTAATTTTAGTTAAAGATAAAAAAAAAAGTGTGAATTAATTCAAGTTGCACAAAAGAACCTCATCTTATCTCCACTCTCTGTGCAGGAAGGATCCATTGAGTGTTTTCCGGGTGCTGCTCCCAACAGGCCTCTGGAAAGCTCAGATTGATTGATTAGATACAGCTACAGCAGGGTTCTGGCAGTGCCCTAAAAGCCCACCGTATGCTGCCTCGGCATGGCAATTTGATTTACAAGTCCAGTCCTTCACCTTTTTGCTGTGACACAAATGCATCTGCAACACGCCGACACATGCAGAACCGTGGGTGTACGGCGCGTTCGAAGACAGTGGGATGTCATTAACTCTGTGAGAGGGGCCTTTAATGTAATTAAGCGAGGAGACAAGAGATGGGAGGTAGCGGGCATTGACTGAAACACATCTCCACTCTGCTAAAACCCTGTTGCGAAAGTGTGTCTTTAATTAAAAAATTCCTGTACAACACACACATATATAGACCAGCAGCACTCCAGCTTTCATTTGCTCCACTCCAAACACAGCCTTGATTAATATTAATACTTATCTGTACAATGGACAGCTTCTCAATTGTGTTTTTTTCTCGGCTAGCTAACTTCATGAAGAGCATAATTACAGTATTTTCAATTTGTGCCCACTGCAGAGTTGGAAAGCTGAGGGTCTATCTCAGCACTGCAGATGAGAGGCCTGGTTGTCTGTGAGTGAGCGCTTATGAATGTGCAATTGTGTTTTTGCGACTAAAATGAGAAGCCAAATTAGCGGGGCATGTGGGTGACTAATACAAAGTTAATTTCATGCAAAATCCCAAATTGCAAAAATCATGACAACTATGTAAGGCACACAGACTACTGACAGCAAAGTCCGTTCAAACAGGCTAATAATAGAAAGTTAAAATATTAGTTAGTGTTTTGTTGCCAGCTAAGTGAAGTCTGGTCCAGAATCTGTGTGATATCCCATAATCTGATTGAGCTGGTGTCTATCTGGTGTGTGTGTTCCCTCAGTAGGAGGATGAAAGGCATGTCAGCCCTGATTAGAGCTGTAGAATTGGCATGGTTTGACTCTCTCTGTGAGTGTATTCATGCCTGTGCTTTGGTCACTCTCCAGTTGGGAGACCGTAGCTGCCCGGAGGCGGTGGCCATGTTCCCATCCTCTCCGGCTCCTCCTTTCATCTCCTTTCATATCTCCCACTTCCTCTCAGCGTTTTGACTGCTTCCTCCGCGATATCTGCGTTTACCTTTCAGTCGACGTTCGGCAAACAGCTGCTGTGAATTGAATATCTATGCGCCTATATGCGAGAGTGCTTTTTGGAGAAGCAGCCTGTGTGTGTGTGTGTATATTCAGATGTAGGCAGCTCATCAGTGATGCTCTGTCAGCTTTGATAATAACTTGGGGCCCCGAGGCGCAGTGGCCCCCGATACTTTGTCACACTCCTGCAGCACTGCAAACACAAGCCACTGTTGCCAATAAAGCTGCTCTGCCTTCTCTGATAATGAGCTCCGTGTCCTCAAAGATGCTCGAGCGTGGACTGGCGCCAGAGTCCCTCGAGGTGTTGAGCACTGCAAGACTTCTGACACCAACAGGACAGCCACTTAGCTCCTGAGCACACAGACCCATCGACTAATGGCCACTCATTAATTTCCACTTGATTAAATGAAAATGTACTGATGCTCATAGGGAGTGTTACCGATCACAACTGCATGCAATCAGGTGAAGAAGAAAAGAATCAAACTGATGGGATGTGTCCGCAAAGTTTGTTGGATGTATACAACTATTTACAATGTTTATATGTGCTAGTGAATATGAACACTGTTTATCATATTGATGATAGTCAAGCAAACGAATCCATCCTCACTGCCTTGCACCCATTAATTTTAAATGCCCCCATTAAAGAAGACAGTTCCTTGTGTCCATAAATCTAACTCTTAAAAGCCTAATGTGACGCAGAGACACATATTTAGCTAACAGTTTAGGAAGGTAATTAGGGTTTGTAAGCTTTCTACCTCTGCCAAGTGCCAGGTGCCCAACATCTGTTCTCCCCTTGCCGCCAGGGCCAATGCCACTTTCCCCTCTGAAACACAAGTCATATTCTGGCTCTCAGTGAGGCCCTCACACAGGACTGGAGTGAAGTCAGATCAGGTTATTCTAAAGGTTTAAGAAAGAGACAAGTGTGCTGCCCAAGGAACTGATTGTAAAAAGAAGCTCTGGGATCTAGTTCACCTTGGCCCTATTTGACAGCTACCCATCACATGAAATAAATCAGATAAAATTACACTGAAAGACTGTTCTGGCCTCGTGGAGTTAGTGGTGGTCTTCACTATCCAGTTTTCAGAGACAGACTTTGTGCACTTGTGTTGAGATGGTTTATAAACTCTATTGACAACTGTACTTGTCAGCGCAGCCTCAGTCCATTGTGTCAGTATGTTAAAAATCCCTCCAAAAATCCCATTACTTGCTCATCACTTAATGCAAGGTTTTAATTTGTCGAAGCGGTTATTTTGGGGATTGCATTTTCACATCCTTTGACATTTTCTATGCCTTCACACTAGCTCTGCCGGTCTGCAGACTTGTGCAAGCTTTAACAACCAGAGTAACATCCTGACCTCAATTATTAGGGAGTTTTTATTGCAAATGCCATTCCCTGTGTTGACAAATGAATATGTGCATTTTGCATGGAGACTCTTGTGAAGTTGTTTTCCAGACTTTCCAGTGCTGCCAGTATATCTAATGTACCCTCCATGCATAAGTAAACTAATAAGACAATACTTTATAAAGGCCAACAACCTCATGATTTCCAGAGAGTTTGGTTTGAGGGGATGTGACAGCCAAGGGAAACCATTATTTTGCAGTCAGTGAACCACAGTGAAGTTTGTCCATACATTTACATACCCCAGACATACAGTATGTTAATAGGGACAAATGTATATTGGATTTATTTCTTGCTCCAGTAGTGATGGATTTTCCATTACCTATCTGAGAGCAGCCACACATCGAGACTGTTGCATCTTCTGTCACTCCCCATCGCACACTGTTTGCTCAGAACCATTTTATGATTTCTTTCTCCCTGCTGTGCAAGGCAAGCCATGCTTCCCCATATTGTGTGGGCCCATTTAACTCTGATAAGTCATTGTTGAGGCAACACAGAGGGGAAAGTCTTTGCAGCGTGAAGACAGTGTAGACATCTCCATATTCTCTCATTTTCTGTGCTTCCTCCCTCCATTTACTTTTTCTTTATCATTTTGCCTATGGCTTCTCTGTGGGTGAATTGTCATTGCACAACTCCTGCCCCATCAGGAACAGGATGTGGCAGGAAGGAAGTGTAGGAGGTGGGGTGAAGTCAGGTGGAGGGGATTATGACAGAACGGGATAAAAGAGCACAGAGCGTAGAAGCATGAGAAAATAAAGTCGCTCTTATCAGAAGTCGCCAGCAGCAATGCACACACAAAGCTGCGCTGAAACCCAATTTAGTCTTTGGTGTTAGTTTAAGTGATATCAGTGTAATTAGCCGTCACAGGTCAGAGTGTGAGCCCCAGCACGGTAAGTGATTTCTTGAAACCAGACCTTGTACAAGTCTGAGCAGACATAGTAAAACAACTTCTCCTACACCTTTTTTATAAATGTCACCCGTCTCATTCTTCATTCTCACCCCATTTGGTCCTACTGCAGTTTATTGGCTTTAAATTCATTTTGTTCTTCAATATCTTTCTGCAAGAGTGCTTTGGAACTGTAGTTTTATTAGTTGTAACTGAATTGTGCTTTATATTGTCCTTATGTGAGCGTTACAAAAAGTTTAAAGATGTGAGGCAGACAACTGTCTCCCGAGAATTGCTATAGGTTTTGTTCATCCACAAAAAAACAAAACAAGACCTTCAATGCACTGAAAACAAGAATAAAGTAGAAATGAGTGACTTTGTCTTTGTTTGAATTCCTATCTCTAAGTCCATATAAAACACCAGCATTGTGTGAGAATGCATAATGCCAAAGGACTAAACCAGCATGGGCAAAAATTCAGTTTGGAATACCATTTCTTTCTCAACAAAGACAAGAAATTAAAATTTTGTTTCAATATATTGAGGCTGACATGAGTCTTATTCTGGCACTCAGTGAGAAAGGTGACAACTGCTACATCTCTTTGCTGTAAACCACCTGCATGTTTGCATTTACCTCCAGATTTCCATTTAACACTGACCACGTAACTCTTTAATTCTTTAGGAGAGATCTGTGCATTCATCATCCACGGACTGGAGGCTCCGTTTGAGGCAGTAGTGCTGAATGGGACGTCCGGTGAGGGTCAGCTGAGAGCACGGAGCCTAGTGGACTGTGAGCAGCAGAAAGAGTACACCTTCATCATTCAGGCCCATGACTGTGGCTCTGGCCCTGGAGGAACAGAGGGCAAAAAGTCCCACAAGTGAGTATTGCTCTGTTGTTATTGCAGGTAATTCAAAAGGTTTTATAATCGAACTTTTCTAAAGAATCCTGAAAGTCTTCCCTGACCTCAGAGTTTTCAAGGAAAACAAACAGAGTGGCTCCTACCTCCACAAATCTACTTTAAAGAGGTCAACTGATCAAAACAATTTGTCACACTTGTTGGCTTTCCTGCAAGTAAAGCCTCTGTCTGAAATTGCTCTCTGCGCGTTCTTTCAGACAACTAGCCATGTCCGCTCCATCGCGCCTGTCGGCTCTCACCACTCAACCTCCTCACCTCAGTCAACAACAGAGAGCAGAACAGAAATCTATCATCTTGTTGAGCTTATAGACACTTGCTATGACACATACTGTACTCACTAAACCTGGAATTATAGCAGCAGGGGTTTTCAAGCCTCTGAAATGTTTAAATCAGCTGAGCGTAACGTTTTTGTGAAGGAGACTGTGTGCACAAAGAAAGTGGGGGATTTGTGCCACTACGTCGCCCTATTGTGTTTTATACCATTATAAAGGGATATTCTGGATATTTGTAGCTGGAGTGTATGGGTTACTTGGGGATAGATGGGCTACTACCTGTGTAAGAATATCATCAGCATAGCCACAGATCGGAGAACATGAATTAAGCCTAATCAGAGCTTTCAGCAGTTTGTTTTATTGATGCTGGTGCATGTACAAAAACAGACATTATTTTGGGATTCCACATAGAGTAAATACCATTGCTGTGTTGCTCCAGTGCTTTGGTCTTTTGGTGTAAGAAATCTTTGTAAGTAATTGTCCATGAACCTAGAAATAACCCATTCAACCCCAGTTAAAATCTTTGGCACATCACCTTTAAGACAAAAGCATGTTGTTCTCATGGTTCAAGAGGAAAGCTTTTTTACTGTGCCACCTGCCATTTAGAAATGAAGGAAGTGAAATCTTACCAGGGGCAACCGTCACATTACAGAAGCCATGTGAACGAAGAAACAAGAAGTCACAAGATGAGTATAACTTCACTCTGTCCTCTGTTCTGCTTTCGGCTGTCCTACTTCTCCCTTCTAGTTTTCTGGCTGGCTATTGCTCAGCTATAGCCCCTGCTGTCTTTCTACTGTCCCTCTTTCATGTATTTATTTCATCTACTTTATAGACTTTGGTGTTTAGATGTTTTGTTAGAGTGTCCTGGATATAAAAAGTAGCTCTCAGTGACTTTCACGCTGTTTTTATCTCACAAATAGGTTGTTGTTAGTTCAAAGCCATACACAGAAGAAATTAATAGACTGCTTTCTCTATCTAAAGACTGCAAAAGGTGGCGTATGGGGACAATATATTCCATCTTAGAAAGAAAAAGAGTTGTCAGTGCAATCCTCGACATTTACGTGATGTCAAAAAGCACTTATTTTGCACCTGCAGCAACATCATCAATTATCTTTACAACAACCAAGGTCTTTCTAAACACTGAGACATTAATGACTAAATAGCTTCTTTCTAAATGCTGTTAGAGATATGTCACTTGGTGGAATCTTTGGCCACTTATCAACAAAGTGCTAAGCTAAAGTCAATTCACCTAAAATCCTTGAGATTGTTTCTGCTCAGGTCAGCTTTAACAGATTACAAATGAATCTATTAATGCTGCTGTGCTGACCTCTGCCAAATGAGCTATTTGTAGTGAGCTGTGAAGTGTGCTTAGCCTTTGTTAAAATGAGCTGTAAATGAAACAAATGTCCATTTAGCTCCTGTCAATGGCTCATACAGTAGACTATGAAAGCTTTTAACTCGTGTCAAGTACTACTGGCACTCTCTGAGGGAAATCGGGGCACACAGTCATTTATTAATCCATCTAATTGAAGTCTTTAGATTTCTGATCAGATGTAACCTACTGTGAGATGGGAGGCTACAGTACTACAACCAAAGACAACATCCATGTGGACTTGAAATGGTGAATTCACATCAGCAAAAATACAAAATCATTTTCATTGTTTATTGGAGGAAAATGTTGCTAATGAGACCTTGCCGAACAGAGTTTATTTTTACTTTCTGGGTATAATTTAACTTGTGGTTCTATATATGCCCCTTTGAGTTTCATTGCATCAACAATAATATGCAAAATTGCAAATTACACCAGCTGTCAATGTAAAAGTTATACCTTTTCCAATGCACTGAGGTCCTTAACCCTCTCTCAGAAAAAAAAAAAAAAACTGCTAAGGATATGTGTCTCGCTGGAGAAACCACAACGAGAAAAACACAGAATATATTAGAATATGTGTATCGGAATAAGCTGAGATAGCTCAAAAAAGCAATTTGCCAGTGTTTATCTGTAAATTATAAAAGATAATTCAACAGTGTGACAATATCAACAAAAGTGCTAAGCCTTTGGGAGTGCAGAGCTGAAAAAACCAAACAAACAAACATATAATTCCACTAATTAGCATTTCCCGGGTTATTTCCAGCCCACCTTGTTCTGAGTAGTGTTGCTGTGCGGTAATTAGACAAAAGGGACATCTCACTTCCTCATAAAGCATGCTGTATTCATGACACCTCCCAGGACACAGGAGTTACCCCGACACATGGGTTTATTACCTGCCCAGAGGTTAAGCGCCCAGAGGCTGTCATGGTCTTACACTTTCACAGTGTTAGCTGCCTCCAGGATTTATGTGCGCAAATAGTTGTGTTTCAAAAGAAGTGTGTGATTCAGACACAAATATCTTTTTTTCGATATAAACACACACACGCACAAGCTTGGTTTCCTGGCAGCTCTTCACTTATTAAAGACATCATTAATGAATCCTAGACGTGTGTGTCCTAACCTCGCCGCAGTTTGGAGAGGCTAATTATCTCTCCAAACAGCGAGCTGAAGGACAGACACGTACACAAATCCCAAATGCTGAGTCAAATATGCACTGATATACCTCACTACATTTACATATAAATAAGACAAATACCGTAGCTAGAGATAGATGGGCTGATTTTGCATTTCATAACCACTGCACACACACTCACACTCATCCACCAACATGAGGACAGCCACTCTCGCCACGTTAACAAACTAAAGTCACTTTTTAAGTAAAGAAGTGGGCCAAAAGCTGTGCCTTGTTAGCAATAAGCTGTCATGATACATTACAGCAGGAAGAAGACCAGGGGACTCTGTAAGATAATACAGCTCTGTCAACGTGTTGGCACTTTCTTCCACCAAGAATCTTAACGTCGAGCTTGTCACACTTGATTCTAATATGAGTGAAACCTCATTCTGTCAAAACCTGTTAGTCGATGTGATTATTATTCTGCGGAGGAATAAAAACATCTAGTCTTGGAATATGTTGTTTATCCTTAGCTAACATAATATAATAGGAGAGTGTAGCTTCCGTGTTTCAATTATGAATATGTGCTGCCAGGAAGCGTGACATCTGTGCCAGTCTGCCTCACTTACCAGACAAAAGAAACTGACAATTGTCCCCATACAAGATGCAATTGGGTATCGCAGCACAGGGGCGAAGCTTGTCTGCTGAGGCTAGCAAATGGACATACAATGATCTCATTGTGCACAAATGCATGTCAAAGTCTGGTCCCTGTGTGGAACAATTTCCCTACTCTGCACCACTTTACAATGCCACATCACTTACATGCAGGGTTTATAAATGGTTGTAATGGGATCGTGAGCACATTCCTCAACGTCTATTGCAAAATGGCAACTGTCACATTGTCACGCAGTTTGCCCATATGATTCTTATAGTTGCCTGTATCTTCAGCATGGATGTGATGCTATTTTAACTGGTGTTTTGTTAGTTTCTTGGCTTTTACTGAACACAGATATTTCCTCAGATTTATAGCTATGGCAAGGATTTGATTTTTGAGAGCTGAGACACCAAATTTTCAAATAAAAGAAATCAGTGGGGGCTTTGTCATTGGTCACCATCAAGGCAACCGTTAATAGTAGAAATAATAATGATATGAATGAAGCAGCTAGTATCACACTTACTGCATACATAGAGATCTTACAATACAAATGATAGTTGATGCTAAGGAATACCACTCTCTATTGGTCTATACAATCCTAATCCAAGCTTCCCCTTCATTGTTTTATCTGCACTGGCAAAAACACTGTGCAGGATGTGGGCAGGACGCTTAAAATGCCCTAGATTACCATGCATGCTCACCTTGTGCAGAGAGTAAGTACACCGGCCCCTGTGGAGTTCCTTGGTACTGCCGGAGGCCGCTAGTCAATAGGGAAGTGGGATTTCCTTGCATATTGATGAGTTTATTGCCCTGTGTTGTGCTGTGCAGCTGATCCCATTGGTATAGTTAGACTTGATTATTTCCATTCTAGTCGAACACAAGGAAATTGATGATTCAACCTCTCGGCTAATTCTTGACAAAGATTAATTGAGTGCTTTGCCTTTGTGCTCGGAGTGAAGGTGTTTGTGCATGAAAGCATTCGATAATGAGTCGGTTTTAGTGGCTGTGTTGAGTGTAAAGCTGATTCATAATGAGTTTAGATGAATATATGATGCTGATATGACATTAGTATGTGTCATGTGATGTTAGTGTGCATCTGCCAAGGATTTATCTGGATTAAAACCACACCTGGCAATCTTCTTTGCTTATTGCTTTGCAAGGCGATATATTTGGCAACAGAGCAAATGTCATGTTCTGTAAAAAAAATTATTAATTAAACAGACGATAGAATCACAATTAATACACATTAATCTACATTTGATTCATGCGCATTCAAGACACAGACATTTGGCACTTTTCCCACTTTAATTTTCCAGATGTTATGTCATTGGGAGCCAAAACCACCTTGGTATCAGGAACGCGACAAGATTGGCCATAAGACGAGTATTTGTGATTAAAACAGGGAGCAGGTGTTATTTGTTATGCAGCCATACAACTGAAGACAATATAAGATAAAAATGCTCGAATACAGTCTATGATTCTGAATGACTGAACAATAGGGGTGTGACGAGATACAAATCCCACGAGACGAGACGAGACACGAGATTGGGTCCACGAGAACGAGACGAGATTTTTACACTTACTGTATTTAAATAAATGCTCAAAGACTGTTAACTGTTAACTCATGTATTTTAACTTTATTAGCATTACCTAATAATTACAATTAATATATTAATTTTACTCATATTAGAACTTATATGCAGTAGAAGAACAAATACTGCTAAAGATTTGCCATTAACAGACTGGCTTTACTTCTTTGTGTGCCAACAAAAACTGCAATACAGTATATCCTTTAAACCAGGGGTGTCCACACTTTATCGGCTTGCGAGCTACTTTCAAACTCAGTAGGGTCTGGAGATCTACCTATAGATTTCAATTATGTATATAATTTACATCTTATTTTAATTTTTTTTTTCTGCATGCCCTTAGCTTATAGCTTTATATATATTTTATTATCAGTATTTTATGTTTCATGTTGCACGACAGCACTGAGAAAAATTCCTAGTCTGTGAACCTACACTGACAATGACAATAAAATCTTTCTGATTCTGAAGGGCGCAAGAGCAGAGTCTTTTAATCAAGTTTATTACTATAATTTGATAACTAGTTCAATAAAAGTAGACTATAATAAAAAATGTGAATAAAACATGTTCAACTTGATAAAAAGAAAGAAAGAAAAGTAACACTTTTATCTCACATCACTGCAGCTGATTTATTATGGACTTACACTGGCTACTTAAATGTCATTACCACAAAAAACTGTCATATTGTTCAAAATGATCATATTAGTATTACATCTCGCACTTAAACATTATTTGTATCAGTTTGGTGAGTGACAGGAGCTTCATGGTAACGCTCAGGGGCAGGGCTTCAGCTTTAGACAAAAGTGAGCTCTTATGGCTCAATATCTAACAACAACAAAGTACTTCATGGAGGATGGAAACAGAGTGGACAGATAGGATAATAACATTATGGCTGTACCGGTCTCCTCCTCTACATCTTCCTTCAAGTGTGTGCGGGGCTCGCACTGAGCTGCTGCGCCGCCGCAGCGCTGTGTGCTAAAGCCACGGAAACTGGAAACAAGTGACCGAAATGCGGCTGGTGTGGTCCTGGTGACTGATATTATTCTGCTGTAACTCATGAGTACCAACTCCCGTGTTGCTACATGTGCGCATTCCCCTGTGTAATGATGAATCCATCAGACGGTCGGTCGTTCCTTGCATCAAACCAGCGCTAAATGCGAGCAAGACATTACACTGTATTTAGGGAGGTAGGGCTCCTCGATCGACTGGTAGCTCGCGATCGACGTAATGGGCACCCCTGATATACTGTATAACTCACGAGACAGGAATCCAATGTGACGAGAAATCTCGTGGTATTTTGATCTCGCGAGATCTCGTGACACGAGATCTCGTCACACCCCTACTGAACAATATAAAACACTTTGAAAAGCAGTGACTATGAAGAGTCATGTTCATTGTTGGTGGGATCAGCACTATAAGCCGATCTTTATTGAGTTGACTAAATTGATTGCTTGACTGATCAATTCAGTGGGACTCTAACACGCTGGAGCTTATTAACCCAATGCAATAAACCAAAACCATTAACTTAATTGAAAGCATTGAGTCAGTGTCCCATGTTGAACAGAGTGGCTCACAATTTGAACACACAAGACTAATGATGAGCAAAGTAGTTAGTTTGAGTATCTTTAATCATTTCATCTGTTCAGTAAAATCATTCATCGTATGACCACAGCCCTAACAACATATTCACTCTTAGTGACATCAATTATAGCTTATTCCTAGATGTGTCCTATTGCTGCAACAAGAACAAATTTAGCTTTTTTGAAAGATTATTCAAAAGTATCCAGGCTTATGGCTGTGTGCAGATCTAGCTCCCTTTTTCTAGGCCATCTGCCTTTATCCTCTCAGGTTACACACTCTGCAAATCAGTTTCATTGACATGTATCAGAAATTGATCATGGATTCATTTGCAGTTGATTTCTTCTAAGTAAACTACCACCCAATTCTTTTCTCAGGATTTTGTAAATTAAATTTACAACAACAAGCCTCTTAATGTTGATTAGTCAAATTCAATGGCTTGAAGTTTTCACTGATTCTACAGAGACCAGGTTGTTGAATGTCTTTGGAAAGTTGGAAGGGAAACATGACTTCGTATTGGGTGTATACACGTTTACTCAGAACAGACTGAGAGCTCAACTAAAGCTGAGAAATGACTGCACCATTTTTAGCACTTGTTTATTGAAGATTATGTTCTCTTGAGCAAATAACGGGCCAATGACACTACACTAATCTTGTCTGTAATGCAATGACTGGATTCACTGGAGTAAAACGCAGCATTTAACATTTGACCTTCTTTCTGGCTAACCAACTCTTTGACTCCAGTTTTGATTCACTTTGTGGAGCAGTGCTGTGATCCTTCCTGTGCCCGGGGGATCATTTAACCCCCCGCTGTTTTTCTGTGTTATTCTGACTCTTTCTGACACCCTGCTTACGAACTCAGGCCTGTCACAGGGAGCCATGTTGGCTATGGGCATCGCTTGGCAACACTCCAACAACATGAAAACAAAAACTAGCCCCGGAGAGTTTGTCGCCTTTTTGAGCCAGATGTGAGCCACAGGCAAAAACCTCAAACACTAACTTGCAATAAAACATATCCACAATTATTGCATATCGTCCTATGTTATGCTGTTGTGTGCTTGACTTAGTTATCTCACACATTCACAGTGCAACAATCATTTGGTACAAGCCCCAGAGGATGGAGGAGCATATGTTTGTCTCCTCACCACTGGGGAGTGTGCTGAGGCAGGAGGGTAATGTTTATGAGAAACCATCATTAATATGACAAAACAAGGCTGGCTAAGGGATTTACTGAGCTCATCAGTGTTGCCATCATTTGTCAGTGTTTCCGAGTGCAAACTTTTACTGCTTTTGGCACTGGGTCCATACTGAGGCCAGTGAATTAGCCTTGAGTCATTTCTGGCTTAATTTGTGGATCCAAGGTTCAGTTTAATTATCATTACCAGCACATTAACTTTCAATGCTTCTGTGTAATTTCTGTCTATACTTCCCTATTCATTTGAGGGCACAATAATAAAGTTATTCATTCGCATAAACTGCTAAGATATCAAATCTACACCATGTTTCTGATTGAGAAAATGCATTATGACCTTACCTCAACAAATACAGTACTATGCAGGCTCTCAGGCTTAAAGTCATTTCATGGTTCTGGACATGATCCTCTGTTTTAGCATTAGAGCACAAATCTACATTTTTTTATATATCTGTGTTTATCCTGTAAATATTCATGTAATGTTGAAATTAAGCTTAAAAACAAATAACCACCTAAACTTGTGCTTTCTATTGTCTCTCTATTTGTTGTCCACTCTCCATCTCCAGCCACCCACTCACTGTGCGGGCATTTAATGTTTATTTTAATGGGGTATTTTCACAGTCATTGCCGTAGCCACCAGCTAATCCCATAAACAACACACTCATTTGCTCCCCTTTGTCTTGGAAAGAAAAGTATTGCATTGGACTTGCCTTTCTGAGACACAAAACTGCATTGAAGCTCATCACCATCCATCACCAACTGTCAGTCAATGAATCAAAGGATTGATTGTGCAGTCTGTTGCCTCCTGGCTGCTCTACGGCATTGATGAAGACATTTTAGCGTGATGAATGTAGAGTTTTCTTTTTCAATATGTATGACTTAACATGAATAACTGCTGATAGATCAATTAAGAGATGATTCATTATAGCAGCTCTTGGGTTGGAACCACTGTACTGTAGTCATTTTTTGGCTGATGGATTGAAAAGTTTATGTTTCCATAACAATATAATTAAATGAGGACACTGGGTCGGGCGGCACAATGTAATTAGTGGTTAACAAAATGAATCACCACCCGTGGATTATCACCCGCGGTGAGTTCTGACCTCAGCTTCTTCATAACCTAACATAACCTCATCTGAGGAGCAGCAGTAATGAGAGACCTTACTTTGTTCTATTTCACACAAGTCCAGTGTCAGGGCAAAAGACCAATAGACTTTTATTCTCTCTGTGTGGAGTCTGTGTGGGCATCAGAGTTTTACTGTAAACTGCAGGGAGCTGGCTCTTTCATGATTAAACACTGAAACGCTGAATCTGAACTGAGAATTGCACTGTATTCATGAGTAAAATACTAGATATGATACTTGTACAAATAGAATGGTAGATACACAATATCACCTGCATATAATTGGTTTGTGTTACATTGGAATCAGCCCACATTAGTGAATTACATTAATGAAGAAAGACGGTTTAAAAGGAAACTAAGAGAAAAGATTCACAATAAAAAATCACAGTAAAGTTTGGGCAGGAATGACTAGCACCTGACTGATGCTCAACTTCTTAAGCTTCTCTAGGTTTTACACATCTGTCTATTGGGGAATGTATGGTGTACACTCAAATAATGTTAATGAAGTGTTTTCATTATCTCTGTATTTGTCCAAATATTTGTTTATAGACTTGTTCTTAACCATTTGCATGATTACAAATTAAATTAAGAACAGGATCAAGCACACTTCCTGTGTTATTTCATGATGATATACTCTAACTAACTTCCTCTCTCTTCCTCTCTTTCTGCAGAGCGGTGGTGCACATTCAGGTCAACGATGTCAATGAGTTTGCCCCGGTGTTTCGGGAGTCCCAGTATCACGCTGCGGTGACTGAAGGCAAGATTTATGACAGCATCCTTCAGGTGGAGGCCACTGACCAGGACTGTTCTCCGCAGTACAGCCAGATCTGTAACTACCAGATCACCACCACCAATACACCCTTCGCCATAGACCGCAACGGTGAGTAGAAATCAGCTCCAAAATAATAATTAGATCCTCACGAATGATGTGTCCAAGGACTCTGTTTTGAATCAGCTTAGCTACACATGCCTCCATCACTCTCACACAAATCACAAAACTTAACACTGACAGATGTCTTTCCCCAGGGTCAAATGTGTTCTTTGTGTTTTTCAAGGACAAAGTCTAGCTATGCCCAGGGAGCTATCAGTCTCTACAAATCATATCGCAAACGATCACACACAAAAGCCTAAACTTAAGCGAAGATAAATCTCTGTGTCCCATATATCTTATCAAATTGACTTCACTATACAGAACTGTCCCTCACAAATGAAAAATGCCAGTATATTAGGACTATACTAGTAGGAGACAAGGATTTCTTGGTGTCCTCAACTCCCCTTCATTTTACTTTTTTGTTTTCCTCTGCAGAAAAGGATACACAAAGTCAAGTAGCAATAAGCATATCCCTCAAGTGGTGTTCGACTTGAATAATACCATTTCTAGCGGCTCCGTGATTCAAGACTCGCTGCTTGCTTTCCCACTGCCCGGCCACTGAGCATTACCCACTGTTGAATGCGATAAAAAGGCTGAATGGATGGTAGGAGGTTAGGGCCCTACTGAGAATGATGGAGGGGGGAGCTGCCGCCGGAGTGCTCTCTCTGTACTCTCTCCATTTGAAGGGGCCTCAGTCATTGACCGCTGACGAACACGCTTTGAGAGCACTTGAACTTGAGAGCACCTGAGGGGCAGAGAGGAAATGGGGAAAGGAAAAAGGAGGTGGCCAAATCAGGGAGAGGAATAGGATTAGCTTTTATACGATGGTTGTTGTGCTGTAATAGATAGTGGTCAGATTTCTGTGTGCATGTATTCTGTAGAAATGGTGTGTGTAGCTGTGTACAAGCAACTTTGGTGTCAGGGAGTCTTTTTTTTCTTTTCTGAAAAAATCCATTTAGAAGCACACGACTAATGCCATTTTTTAAAAGTACATTATTATATGTGAGTCAGATGTTATTTTTGGATACTAATGCATTCAATCAGTATTTCTTGCCAAGCAGACCAAAGCCACGGATTGCTAATCAGCTGAACGAGCTGTGGAAGAATTAGGGGTTTTAACTTCAATTATAGGCTATTTTTTCATACTTTCTACTTCATTGTGGTTTCAGAAAAAGTTGTTTGTGATGCAAACACTTGGCCAATCAAACGGGCTTTCATACCAAAAACTGATCTCCTTGTCAACTACTACTTACTTTAAACCTGAAGCCACACAACAAAACAACTAGTTTCTAATTTCCACAGCAAGAAAATACTGTTTTTTGTTTTGTTTCTACTGTAGCTTTTGAAACCAGTAATCCAAACTGAAGTGAGCTGTCTTTTTTTTTTTTTTAACTGTGAACCAACCTTTACATAACACAACTGATAAACTAAAAAAAAGTGAACAGTGAAATAAAGAAATTCACTAAAGCATTATTGAGTGTTGTTTTATCCAAGTGTCTGCTTTTTTATTATTATTGTTAAAAAGCGACAATAATAATGGAATAATGGTGGCAAGTGGTAAACAGTCTGATAGGGTCTTAATTTGTTCAACACAGACCAACAACAATGGAAATAGATAATTAAGCAACACTGACTGCTTCACGTGACCATTGACCACTGTTTATTTTGATACATTTTATCTTATTACAGCAAAAACAACAAAAATGGTCTGTGATAGGCATATTTGTGTGCTATTAAAATAACAATAAACGAGATAGATAAATGAAATAGTCTACCACAAATGTATCTCTATCACAGAATTAACATAAAAACCAGCTTGAACTGCAACGTTATTACTATGTTATTATGTCACAATAATTTATCAGAGGTTTAAATAAAATATGAAATGAGTGATGAGTAAAAGTGATTCCAGAGCCTTGAATTCAGATAAGCTTTTTAAAAAATGTTTCTGTCTATACAAGTTTGCATTAGAATGTGTTACTCAACGTTTCAACTATGAAAACTTAAAAAAAAAAAAAAAAAAGCGGCAGATAGACAGGGCGCTGTGGTGAGAGCAGTAGTCATTTCCAAGCTGCCCCCTTGTGCCAGCAGACACAGCGGGACCAGGCTGCTGACACAGGGAAGTTGATGTTGTAATTGAGGAGGGAGTGTATGTCCTGCAGAAAGGTGTGAGTAGCAGCCCGCTTGTATTCTTGTGTATTTACCTGGGTAGAAAAGACAGAACAGCACAACAGATGAGGCGGCACACAGTGAAATGGGATGAGGCTGCATAACAAAGACAATGATGTGCAGTGAAAGGGAATGGCACGTCGAGAGACGGGTGGAACGGGGAAGGAATGAATTTAAAACGAGACAAAGAACAGGCTATGAAGAGGATGGGAATCCAAACAATGCTATTCTCACATGAATTACATCTAATCCTCCCTCTTGCACGCTTGTATTCAAATATCCCGCATTATCAACACTCAGCTCCCACAGCACTTCTCCCTACAATACAAAAACCTTACGAAGCATCCTGCCTCTGAATGCCAGTCACAGCTACTGATCCCGGATACATTTTAACTCTCAGCCGTATATAAGCGGCAATAGTGACTCTATTCAGTGCTCTTTAAACTCTGCAAGTGTTCGCAGCAAGCGTGGCCCATTCCTGCCTGCGCTCGACTGTCTGCATAGCATTGTCATTCGTCGACAGTCAAAGTCTCATCAAATATTAACACACACATTAGGACTACAAGAGCTCCCTTCATGCATTCTGCTCAGCATGAGAAAGACATTGGTTTGGTAAATGGGTCGTGGTTAGTAGTGAACACGAGGTTCAGTTACTGGATGTGGTCTTGAATGCACTACAGAGACTACTTATTTGTTACATTTAAAGGTGCCATATGCAGCAGTTTAACACATAAATCACTGCTGAATTTGATCTGAGACACATTCGCCTTGTACATTACAATTAGGATTTTATTACACATACAATAACATGTGACAGATTGTATATTACAGAGAAGACCAAAATTGTCTGAGGTACATTTGTATGATTTTAGTTTATATTTCTGATATTACGTTTTGTTAAGATCCAGACAATTATTTATCACAATCTCAAAAGTAACACCAGGGCTGTGAGGAGAAGATAACTATTCCAACAGAGGTTTAATATTAAACTGTGAAAAACTGGTGCTAATCAAGCCTTGGGTGAGGGACTTAAATTAAGTATCACACTTAATTTGACAGTGATTTACAAATATGTTCAAACTTTTTTAATTAAATACCATTACTTTTTTCAAGCAAACACAGTCTCAACAAAGCATCTTCACTGGGATTTCATTTAAAGTTCTTAGTGCTGTGAATAGACTTCAGTGCAATGTTATTAGATGCACTGGATTTATCCCCAGCTCCAGGTTATGCCCTGTTGAGTAATCGAAAAACTGTGCTCACATGAATCTGCTCAGCTGTTGAAAATGTATTGGTTTGTCTGACAGGCCAGTAGGGCTGGTCTGCACACGTTTAGTTTTTTGTATTTTGTATTTTGCGATTGTTTTAGTTGCTGTGTGTTTGTAGAAACCAACATCCGACTGAGACAGACGGATGGCATCACTGAGAAAACTGTGTTTGTGTTTTCATGGAGTAAGAAGGCTGTCCTTGTCTCTGCTAATAATACTTTTTCATCTCCACATCTTACAAACTTTTTTGGAGGCGTAAGGGCCTTCAGTGTCAATGGCCCATTGATCAAGTGTTGTTATATTATGCTTTGGAATGAGAAGAATATACTCGTAAAACTGTTATACTGAGCTATAAAGTCAAAGTGAGTAAACAAAACAAGTGCTTTTTACAGTCCTGGCAACAACCATGACACAACATTTAAAGTTAAAATCTTGTCTGGAGCCATAAGCATAGCTGTGAATATGCACTATAAACATGTATTTGTTGCTCTTCTATTATAACAACAATAAAATGGAGCTCATTTGGCTGTTAAAGCTCACACAACCATTTTATGATTTCATAATGTTACTCTCTCAGTCGCTGATAAGTCCTGAACCTCAGGCTGTTTTTCAGTAACATTACCCATTTCCTTTTGTTGTATTTTGGACATGGACCATTTTGTATTTTATAATAGCTTTCCAAAACACTTTTTTATCATGTGCAATATTTCTCCTGAGAAAGTTTGGATGTTAGGAAGTCCATAAAACTTCACTCAACAATGATTTCTCATCACATGCAATCTCACCTATACCACCTCATGTTATCTAAATGGAGTGTTTTTCTCAAATGGAAATTCTGGCTGTGCAAGAAATGTGGCCACGTTGAAACTGGAAAATTACCTGTAAATATTTTTCAGACCATTGATGGAGTAAACTTGACCAAACAATAGGAAAACATTATTTCGTGGCATCAGGTTAGACAAGTTTAAGGTCTGAAAATGCTCTATTGTGTGTGCAACTAAACTATTAAACAGCATCCAATATGTTTGTGAAAGGCTATTTTGGTTGACTTTTTTCTGCTCTCCATCAGGTAACATCCGCAACACAGAAAAGCTGAGCTTCGACCGGCAGCAGCAGTACGAGATCCAGGTGACGGCCTGGGACTGCGGTCAGAAGAGGGCCCTGCACAGCGTCCCAGTACACATTGATGTCAAGCCTGTGTGCAAACCGGGATGGCAAGGTAGGCTCTGTCATGCGCTTTCTCTTTTGTGTTTGAGATTCAAGTCCCACAGACGTGATAGTTTGCATGTGTTTGCTTAAAGCACAAGTGTATCTAGTAAGAAGTGAGAGCAGTCAATGTTCAAAGAAACGCAGATGTGGTTATTTGCTTGTTGGTGCTTTGTGTACCGACTGTAGCCCTTTTTATTTTTTTATTCCCTCTGTTTTTTATAACAAATTTTAACGTAGGGAAGAAAAACCTGAGTTGTCATAGAAGTGGTATAGGTCGCCTAATAAAAGTGTACTTAGTCAGTTGCAACTACCTGTCAATTTCAAGTCTTTTTGTTTATGTAGTGTGCAAAGATCCTGTATGGAGCTTGAATTGTACATTAAACAAAAGTTTTGTAGTCTCTTTGCGATACGAGTTATGAGTGTTTAATTCTCTTCTGTGTGTAGGACAGGCAAACAGAGATGGGATATTGATGGAACACATTATCACAAACACAATAGAAATGAACTCGATAGAGGCTGCTGAAAGCTCCTGTTTTTATTGTTTTTTTTTTTTCCTCAATATACGTTGGTGTTCCATTGTGTATCACTCTATTTTTTCATTTTTTTGTTTTTCATTTCTGCACTCCCCTCCTCCGTCTCTCCTCTTCCCTGAGGAATTGGCCTGTCAAGTTTAGCTGGTGCGATCAACAACACTTTAGTAAGAGCACCGTGACACAGCCAACACAGCTCTTAGCACATCAGAAAGCAGCCATGGCAGCCTTAACAAGGCCCAGAATAATGCAAAGACAAGTGTCTGTGACGTGTGCCATAAACACAACAACACGAACAGCTCTTAACATAACTAC